>PVKP010018458.1:0-44233 GCA_004027715.1 Plecturocebus donacophilus | reverse complement strand
TCCCCTATTCCTTCCTGTCTCCATTGTTAAACACAATTATTGGCATAAAAGAGGTTTTTAATACCCATTTTTAGACTGTATTCTAGCCTGGGCAATAAAACAAGAATCCCATTCTCTCTCCCTCTTTCTCTTCCTCTTTCTTTCTCTCTTTCATTCTTTTTTTTTCTTTCTTTTGCTGTTTCTCTCTCCTTTTCTCTTTCTTCTAAAATCTCTTCCTCTTTCTTTCTCTCTTTCATTCTTTTTTTTTCTTTTGCTGTTTCTTTCTCCTTTTCTCTCTTTTTCTAAAATCTCTTGCTCTTTCTCTCTTTCATTCTTAAAAAAAAAAAAAAAAAAAAAGAGTAACACATCACAACCAAGTCAAGTTTGTTCCAAGCATACAAGACTTGTTCAATAGTTGGAAACCAATCAGTGTGATTCCCATTAGTACAGCAAATAAGAAAACTATATGATTATTGCAATAGACACAGAAATTGGATTGGAAAATACATTATAATATCCACTCATGGTAAATAATTCTCATGGTATGGTAGGAGTTGAGTGGAGCTGATTTGACTTGATGGAGGGTTTCTATGCACAAAGTGACAGCTAACGTCGTTCTTCATGGTGAAGACTGAGTGCTTGATCCCAAAGATCCACTCCTGTTCAGCATCATGCTGGGAGTCCTAGCTTAAAAAAATAAACAAAAGTCAGGAAAAGAAAGGCCTCAAAATTTGTATGCAAGAAATAAAACTGCCTCTGCTTATTTGCAGACAAAATGGCTTTCTACGTGGCGAAACCCTCAAAATCCACAAAACACGTTCTAGAATTAGTGAGTTTAGCAAAGTCACGAGATTCAAGGTCAATACACAAAAATTAATTGTTTTTCTATTTTCTAGTGGTACATATTGTAATTCAAAGTTGAAAAATTACCATTCAAAATAGCAAATAACACAAAAATGAAACACTTTGGACTAAGTGTAAAAAATATTTACAGGATCTGTATGCTGAAATTTATAGAACTAATTAAAGAAAGTTTTAAAAAGCTAAATCATTGAGGAAATATACTATTTTCATTGTTTGGGAGATCTAATATTGGTAAGATGTCAATTATCCCCAAAATTATATGTATGTTTAATGCAATCTGAATCAAAATCTCAAAGGGATATTTTACAGAAATTGACAAGTTCATTATAAAATGCGGAAAGGTGAAGGAACTAAAATAGCCTCCCACAAAATTTGAAAGGAAATAACATAATGGGAATACTCATACCTGATTTCAAAATGTATTTTAAAACCACAGCAATCAACATAGTGTGACAGTACCAAAGGATAGTGATAAGGTTTGGCTGTTATCACACCCAAATCTCACCTTGAATTGTAGTTCCCATGATCCCCAAGTGTCATGGGAGGGACCTGGTGGGAGGAAGTTGAATCATGGGGGCAGTTACCTCCATGCTTGTTCTCCTGATAGTGAGTGACTCCTCCTGAGGTCTGATGGTTTTATAAGGGGCTATTCCCGTTTGCCAGGCACTTTTCCTTCCTGCTGCCATGTGAAGAAGGACACATTTGCTTCTCCTTCCACCATGATTGTAAGTTTCCCGAGGCTTCCCCAGCTGTGCTGAATTGGGACTCCATTAAACTTCTATCCTTTATAAATTACCCGGTCTTGAGTATATCTTTATTAGCAGCATAAGAATGGACTAATACAGATAGATATACAGTTCAATTAAACGGATTAGAGTCCAGAAATTGACTCACACAAATATAGCCAACTGATCTGTTGCAAAGATGCAAAGTAATTTTACAGAGGAAACATGGTCTTTCCAACAAATAGTGCTGGAAGACTGGACATGCATATGAAAAAATAAATGCCCCCCCATAGAAATATTAATTGAAAAGTATAGACTCAAGTGTAAATTTAATCTATAAAAATTTCTTTAAAAATATTGGGAAAATATTTGTGACACAGACTTACATACTACATCAAAAGTAAAATTCATAAAAGAAGAATCAGCAAAGTGGACTTTGTTATAATTTTAAAACTGCTGCTTTTTGAAAGACACAGTTGAAAGAATGCAAAGGCAAGCCACAGGCTAGTAGAGAGTATCTGCAAATTACATTTCCGACAAAGAACTCGTATCTAGACATGGAATGAGGTCTTAAATCTTAACAGTACAAAAACGACCAACCCAGTCAACAATGAGGGAAACAGATCCAAACAGAAACTTAACCACAAATGTGTGGATGAAAAACAAACACACAAAAAGATTCTCGATATCATTAGTCATTATGGAAATGCAAAAATTCAAACCACAATGAAATACCACTATAGAAGTATTATTAGAATAGATAAGGAGCAGCAACAAAACAACAAGCTGACAATACAAAGTTCAAGCGAGGTCACAGAGCAACTGGATTTCTTTACTTGTGGTAATGCAAAATGTTTCACCTCTCATGGAAAAGTGAGAAGTTTCTGATAATGTTAAACATATATCTCCCATACGGTCCACACATCTTGTCCCTGGGTATTTATTCAAGAGAAATGAAAACGTGTGCTCACATAAAAGCTTGTACAGGAACATTTATAGCAGGTTCATCTGTAAGCATCAAAAGCTGGAAACTACTTACATAACTTTCAACTAGCAAAAATGGATAAATAAGTGTGGTATATCCATACAAGTGAGCACTGTTCACTGATGAAAATAAGTATTGATTCATGCAACAATGTGAATAAATCTTAAATGCATTTTGCTAAGTCAAAGAAGCCAAAACTCAAGGGACTAATATCAACTAATGTCATTTTTAAGACATTCTGTAGCAGGCATACTAACAGAGGTACAAATCAAATCAGTAGCTGCCAGAGGTAGAATTAGATGGGAGGGGCTGTCTGCAAAAGGATATCTCAAAGGAATTTCTGGGGTGATAAAATCATTCTGTATTTAAATCTTGATAGTGAATATATGATTATATCCATTTGTCAAAATCTACAAAATTGTACCACGTGTTGGTGAGTTTTAATCTATGTAACTTAAAGTGCACACACAAGATATTTGGGGAAATCAAATGGAATAACAATTGTAACAAATGAAACTAACCCTATGATAGATGAGTAACACAACCACACAACATGTGGGGCAGGAGGAAACCAGTTACTTTAACTTTGACTTGATAGTGTAAGCCCAAAGGCAAAAAGAATATTGCAAAATGCTAAACTCTAGTAAATTTATTTCTGATAAGGTTATGTGTTAGTAACTCCGAAGCTTTATATGGATATATTTAGGATTGAATACATTAGTAAATATATTGTAGATAATGAAAACTGAGTTTTCCATTGTAAGAGAAAGATTCTACATATAAAGAGGGAAGGCTAGAATAAACCCTGGGGTGTTGGGGGGAGGTTGGTGGTTTAAGTGTGAATTCATGTTTTAAAAAGCGTGTGTGCATTACAAATATATATATATATATATATATACACACACACACACACACAGACAGATGTGCACAAAAATAAATATAAATGTGTATATATATAGTTGTTATGCCTACACATATTTTCGAGTTCTGTCCCTGGAGAGGGCTTAGAAACAATGACAACCCCACCACAATGAATGTACCTGTTACTCAGATCTTGTATATTGTGGGAATGAGTTCAGGCTTATTGAGGTATAATTTTTATATAGTAAAATGCACCTATTATAGTGTACATTTTTATGATATTCAACCCGGTATACAATTCTATAACCACCATGATAATCAAGATAAAGTTTCATCACCTCAAAATATACCCTTGTGCCCTTTTGTTATTAATCTCTTCCCTTCACTTCCAAAACTAAGTGAGGGCCAGTATGTGCAGCAATTAGAAGTCTCGTACACAGCTGGTGGAAATGTGAATTGATGCAGCCACTTTGGAAAACAGTTGGGCAGTTTCTAGTAAAGTTAAATATTCCTTTGCCATAGACCAGTAATTCTATTCCTAAGTATTTACTCAAGAGGACTACAGACTGTGTCCACACAAGACCTGTATGCAATGGTTTATAGCAGCTTTATTCACAGTCATTCAGAATGAAACAACTGAAGTTTTCACCTATAGGTGAATGTGTGGCTGGACTTCGAGTCCAAGGTTCTTGGCCTCACTGGCTTCAAAGAATGAAGGAGCCGGCCCAAGCACCTTGATGAGTGTTACAGCTTGAATAGAATTCATGGACCAAAAGAGTGAGCAGCGATGCAGTTTATTAAGCAGAGCAATGTACAGCTTCCACATAGTGAAAGGGGACCTAAAAGGGGTGCCATTGAAGGCTTGGGTGGCTGGAGATTATACCTCTGAGTTATTCCCTCCCCATTCCTGTTCTTGTCCAATGAGAGAGGCTTTTTTTCCAACCTTTCTCTGGATTGATTGATCTTTGGCTCCTTTACTGAATTGGCTACTCTTTTTACACCTTGAGTCAGGGAGCCTCCACCTCTAGGGTTCCTGCCCTTAAACAAAGCCCCTAAGAGCCAGAGGCAGGAAAAGTGGAAACAAAAGCCCCTAGCCAGCCAGAGGAGGGAAAAGTTCCTCTAACACAGTCCCTCAAATGGATGAACAAATTGTTACTTTCATGCAGTGGAACACTACTCAGCTACACACACACACACACAAAAGAATTTCTGATGCATAAAGTAAAATGGATGAATCTCAGAAAAATTATGCTAAGTGAAAAATGCCAGAATCAAAAAGTTATGAACTATATGATTTCATGCACATAATTTTCTGAAAAGAATGAAACTGCAGAGACAGAGATCAGGTCTTATGTTTTGAATATCATTTTCCAATAGAAGGAATTAGGGTACCTTGGGGAAGTGTTGGAGTTCAAGACTGGGACAGAGAAAATTCAAGATAAGCATGAAATATCTTATGGTCTCAGATAATCAGTAAGAAAAAGCAAAACAAAAAACAAAAAATGAGAACACTTGATTATATTTGTTGCAAGCAAGATCCACCATTGAATGCTAAAACTGGTGAGCAAAAGTTCAAGGAGAAATAAGAGATTTGCATGTTCTAAAAGGTCTCCCCTAGGATATTTATTAATTACTTAGGGAAAGATAATAAATAACTTTCCAGTGGAGAAACCTGGCAGATACCAAATGATCAAGGTAAAAATCATCAGTACTAAGACACACCCACAATGTGTCCTGATACAATGCACTGAAAAAGACACATGGATTCTACGTTATTCTGGCCAAAAACACATAAACAAATCTAGTTGGAAGAAAACACCAGACAACCCCAAACTGAGGAACGTTCTGCAAAATAACTGACCAGGACTCTTCAAAAGTAGCTAGGTCATGGAAGACTGAGGAACTATCAGAGCTCAGAGGAGATGAAGAAGATGTCCTTACTAATTGTAATGTAGGCCCTGGGATTGGATTCCAGAACAGAAAAAGAACATTAGTGACACAACTGGGAAAATCCAAATAAATTATTTAGCTGATACCATTGGAGCAACATTAATTTCTTGACTCTGATAAGTGTGCTGTGATTGTACAAGATGTCAGTGGTAGAGAAGATACATAAAGGATAAAGAAGTATCTCTTATATTTGTAACATTTTTACAAGTATAATTAATTTGTTTTCCCCAATGCTAATTGGGGTAATGTCAAAAGTTACTTCAAAATAGAGAGTTAAAAAAACAGGTGCTTAGAGGAGTACAGAGAAGAGTATATATAAGGTGACTAGCATAAAGTTGGTTATCATTTAAAGAAAGAGCAAGCAAAGGAAGGTGTGCTCGTGGAAACAGAATGAATGTTCAGAGAAGGAAGCAGAGAATCAAAAAAAGAGAATAGTGTCTTGCAAACCAAGAAAAAAGCATTGCTTGAAATGTGTTCCTGAAGAGTATTCTCATGAAATAACTCCTTCAAATAGAGAAATTATTCCATGGTTATTCAGTCTTCTTGAAATCAGTAGTACCTAACACTATAATACCTGTAAATAGTTTTAAACAGGCTTCACTACTGAACTTTTTAAAAAACAAATTTAATGGTTCCCAGAATTATTTAGCTGTGAGTACTCAACTGTGTTTAAATAACCTCTTGATATCAACTTTATGAAAGCAGCATAAAGTTGGTGCCAGGTACACAAACACAATTCACAGCATATACTTGCCATTTATTTATTAAATAAATATTTATCATACACCTATTAACATCCATGGACTGTGGGATCTGAAGAATGCACTTGGGCAAAGCTCTAACACACCCAATGATGGGATAAGTATTGTGATTGGCAAGAGGATAATGGCGTTGGGGAAAATAGGAGTAAATAACTCTCAGAATCTGGGGGTTGAAAAATGAGGAATAGTTTAGCTGTGGGCTGCTAGTAAGAAGAATGGAGAGAGGATCTGGATTGGGAGTTAGTCCAGAAGGAAATGTTACAGTGAGCAGGACGTGTTTTTCATGTTGATTAATTCTACCTTCTGGTCCTCCAAGTTTCCATTTGGATTATGATACAAATATGTGAGCCTTCAATAAAAATGTTTCCCCATGGGTGGATCACAGCCTGGTGTCTCCTTGCCATTTTCTGTTTGGAGAAAATAAATATTATTTCAAACTGCCAAAGAATGAATTTTTTAAAAATGAATGTGATTGCCATGATAAAATGTCTGTGACATATTTATTATAATTGCTTCTTGAAACATTTGTCTGGGAGACATTGATGAGGACTTGACCATTTTAGTTACTTAGGTGGATTCTCTAAATTGTTTTAGAAGAGAGAGTTTTTCATGCAGATTAATGAATTATCTATGCACATCACGATAATGAAGCATTAAGATGACTTCTGGGCCCATTTCTCACCTTGCCTGTGCAGACTGAACTCTTCCACCAGCTCTGGACTGACTTCCTATTGCCTTCATTTCACAAAGTTTCAGTCGGAGATGAGAAATACCCCTGAAATTTGCCTAAATTCTTCACTAATCCAGGATCAAAGTTCCCCAGGACTGCAAGGGAAGTTGCTATGCAGGGCAGTGGCAGAATTGGGAAGTAGTATGTGATTAGCAATAGAAGACATTCCTGTAAGAGCTGCACTAAGTTGCTTTTTATCTGGCTGAACCTGGGGAAGAACAGCTGTGGTTCTCCCGTAGGAACAGGGAACAGACACTCTACTTACATTCTGTTCTCTTCTTTCCAGATCAGTCCATTTGAGAGATGTCAGGCATGGGAGAATAGTTTTCGCTGTGAAAGCTTTTCTGCCTGTCTCAGGAGAGAGGGAAGGTAGATTGGTTCCCCCTTATTCTGCTGTCCTCACAGGATTCACACTTTATATTGGTGAGATGCGTGGAGATGGGAAATAATTTGAGGCTACCGTGAAAGATTCATAGCTGGGTTAGATTAACCTCTCCTGTGAACTTGCCTCTGAATCACAGTGTATCATTCCTTTATACAGAAAAAGATGACACTTCATGAAAATAAACCAATTCAGTCATTTTAAAGATATTTGAATGTTAGCTTAATTTATGAGATGTTGTTACTCTTTTTAATCAAGTCATAAAGCAGTAATTATTAACTATTTTTTATTCATAGACTTCTATAATAATCTGATGAAAGTGCTATGTCCTTTCCCCCTAAAGAATACGACACATGTGTCTGACATTCAATATTGAGGATTCACTCTACAAGGAAAAATCAGGATCACTGTGGTAGACACCGTTGTTTTCCCTTCAATATCTGTGTACTCATTTATGGGCCCCATGCTGTTTGGGAGGGTTTAGCCCCAACCCCATTTTTTGGGCAGACAATGATTTCTTCTCAGACAATAATACCCTAATCAGAACAAAGTGATCAAGTCTAGTTAAGCCAATCGGTCCTTGACCATCCCATGTTTTGGTTTAGGCATGGCCCAGAGATCTTAAGACGACAGGACTTTTGCTGGGAATCTAAGATACAGCTGCTCTCTCTCCTTCTGTATACTGTGGTGGGCAGGTGTTGAAGCCTAGAATAACAGAATTCATTTAGTTTCCATGAAGGAAGTGAACCCTGGCACCGTGATGACAAAGCTGTCAGCTAGAGGCAGGCAGAACCAGGAGCAGCACGACAGAGAAAGAGAGCAGCAGCCTTGAACAAAACATGAAGAAATGCCCTGGTGGGGTGACACTTAAGCAGTTATGTGACCTCAAACCCCCTCCGTGTGTAGGCCCTTCCTGTGTAAGCTGTGTTTTCTATTATTTGCAACAAAATGAGTTCTAAATGATGCATTTATTCAGTCCTGGCTTTTCAAGTACAGATGTGCTGGAGATGGAGTGGGGAAAGAAGGGTCAGAAAGAAATTGTTAATATCTCTCTAGCATGCTTTCCTACCTGTATAAAAATGGAGCTACTGATGTGTACCATTAGTGGTGTGAGTGTTTTCTCAAGAATGGAGATAGATTCACCTCTGGCCCTATGCAGCTCTCCACCCTGTCTTGTTACTAGTCTTAATCTATGGTCAACCAGGTTCTGGTCAAGGTCCATAGGACAACCAACTGCATAAGAGAGCTGAGCCCCCTGCAACCTGGTTTACTTAATGTCATGGGTGCTACCTGTATAGACCCCCACTCTGCTGCCTGGTTCTGCGGTAGTTGCTGAAATTCGGAATGTGGTCTGCAGGTGATGTGCTGATGTGATGGTTTATTTTTACTTTGTGAAAGTAAACTTTATTGAACAAGGAGAAGCAAGGAAACTGATAAGACCTTTATGAAGCCAGTGGAAGGCGTAGTATGCGAGGCATATTAGACATGCCCACAGAACACAAAGCAAGAAATAGTGTGTATCAGTCTGTTCTCACCCTGCTGTGAAGAAATACCTGAGAGTGGGTAATTTATAAAGAGGTTTAATTGACTCACAGTTCCACATGGTTGGGGAGGTCCCAGGAAACTTACAATTATGGCGGAAGGCACCTCTTCACTGGGCAGCAGGAGAGAGAATGAGAGCAGGTAGAAGAAGTGCCAGACGCTTATAAAACCATCAGATCTCATGAGACTCACTCATTATCACAAGAACACCATGGGGGAAACCACCCCCATGATTCAGTTACCTCCACCTGGTCTCACCTTTGACACATGGGATTATGGGGACTACAATTCAAGGTGAGATTTGGGTGGGGACATGGAGCCAAACCATATCCGTATCATAGTGTAAATGTACATTCAGGTGTTTCTGATGGATGAGGTTTTTTTTTTTTTTGCCACAGCCACCTGTAACTTTGGACATGTCATAAAATCTATATTAGATGTAAAGTTATGGAAGTTGAAAATATATGTTTGTTACCTTTTACTACCCAAACCCTTTTAAAATGACAATAAAAACTTGTATGTGCTGATGATCAGAGTGTAATTAGTACAGTTATTTTGAAAACTGTCATTATTTACTAAAGCTGCATATGTCCATACTCCACCTTCCAGTAATTTCACTGCTAAGTGCACACATAAGCACCAAGAGAAGTGGATAGAATATTCATAGCAACATTGTTATAAGAGCCCCAAGTTGGAAACAGTGTTAATGTTTATCAAAATAGACTGGACGAATATCCTTAGTATTATTAATACATTAGAATATTACATAGCTACATGCAGCAACATGATCAAATCTCATAATCATCTTTATAAAGGGAAAGAATCCATAATGTGTGTGCAAACCCATAATGCTATATCTGGAACACAGTAGTTACCCTATAAATGTTGGTTTGCCATTTCTCTTGAAATTTAAAAGAATGTAAGATAGAATTAGTGCTCAGTAAGTAAATTGAATAGAGTTTTCCATTTCTTGTTGTATGTCTAATGTGGCATTTAAAATTAAAGTTCATCAACAAACATAATAAATGTGCAATCAGCATTTTGCAAATAACGTTTCCTTCATATAATCTAGCCTGTTTTGCAAATCCTAATTCATCAATCTGGAAACAAAAATATGTATTTGCTGTGCTTAGCATAAAGTTAATTGTAGAAGTTGGAGTTCCTGAATTTGGAATCACATGATAGTAAAAATGATAAAGAGCATTATTTTTTAACTTTTAGTCGATCCTGCCTTGTTCATTAATACTGAGATAGAATTATTTATATCATGGAAAAGAATCAAATTATTTGAAAGGTAGACTTTTGATAGTCCTAAAGGTTTTAATTCTTCTTGTTGTTGAAGAATTAGTTTTGGATGACATACTGTAATAAAATGTCTTAATTTCAGGTGAAGATATGCCTTATGACTTCCATTTTAAATCTTAAACACCTGCAGAGTTAAATTGCAGTGAAGCTCATAAAAATCACCATCTGTAATTAATGGGACATTGGATTTTTAATGATAAGCTGTAGGAGTCTGAAAAGATCTAGTGGTACATTATTAATAGACCACCAAAAAAGACTGGTGGGTTTTCTTCCTCATAATGCTGAATTTTATGGGGAACAGACAGGTAAAGAATGGTATAAAGTGGTTACAGTTTTTTTCTTATTTGCAGTATTTGAATAACATAATTTAAAGTAAGCCCTTACAATATCAGACCAAAATTGAAGACTGAATAAGCACCCTTAATTATTGCAAAATAACCTCTTTTGTTGCATTCAACTAATTCCCAGTTAACCAGGTTGCTGGGGGGAGAATGCAGTTATAATTATGTTCAATTTACAGGTAATCCATAGATCCAGATAACAAAAAGACGGTGGGTTTTTTCCCTCATAATGCTGAATTTTATGGGGAGCAGACAGGTAAAGAATGATATAAAGTGGTTACAAATCCAGATAACAAAATCCATAGTTATCGATAGTAGATTATAGGGTTTTCTTGTCATCATTGTTGTTACTGTTTTTCTGTTTGTTTGTTTGTTTGTTCTTGATCTGTTGGTGCTGCATGGGTGGGAACTGGAATGAGCTTAGATCCTTAGGAGGGTAGGAGGGACACTTGGTAAGGAGGAAAGAGCTGGTTATCATGGGCTCTCACAAACCCGTCTCTCTACTTCTGCACATTCTGCTCTGGTTTGTGTTCATTCAAGTGTGGTTAGCGTGTTACTTTGTCTTATCGCTACACTGTAAGCTCCACGAGTGCAGGGCTTCACTGATATATCGCGGTTGCCAAGAACAGGGTCTGGCACAAGGGGATCCAATACACATTTGTTGACTGAGTTAATGATACACAACTTTAGTATTTTGTAGCAGTAATCTCATCCCCTATCTCTCACCTTTTCTATTGGTTGATCTTTTTCAAATGTTTTCTAGGTCTACTCCATTTTTCCAAATTCACTATGCTACATTTTTAAAAATTTGTAAAATGATTCCTCTTTAATTTTATAATGATAGTGTCCCACAAATCAATTTTGATTTCTCTCATTGAGAAGTGGGTACTCTGTGTGTGTGTGTGTGTGTGTGTGTGTGTGTGTGTGTTTATTTTTTCCTGAGACAGTATCTTGATCTGTTGCCCAGGCTGGGCAGGAATGCAGTGGTGCCACCTTAGGTAACGGTACCTTTGAATCCTGGTCTCAAGAAATTGTCATCCTTCCACTTCAGCCTCCCGAGTACCTGGTGCTACAGGTGTGTGCTACCATGCCTGGCTAAGTTTTCCTTTTTTTTCTTTTTAAAGATGGGCTCTTGCTATGTTTCCCAGACTGTCTTTTTATTTTTAAAACTGTTTTTCTATCTTTAGTAGAATAGTAGAACTTGTTTTCTTCTAATGAAAATAAATAACAAATGTGTAGGACTCAAGTGTTTAAATATTTGTTATTTCTAATGTAATATTTTATCTAGTGCTTATGTTTGCTAAGACAAACATATTTTATCTACTGGATATATTTGCTAAGACAGCATTGACTTTTGTGCATTTGTTTTATAATTGGGCATGTACTGAGCTGGCTTAGACCATGACTAATAGATTTTCAGTTGCTTCTTTTGAGAGTTCTTGCTAGTCATTCATATCACTTTTATTTTTGTTTTACAATATTTATATTTTAATATTTTTATATATTAACCCTTCTGTTGGTTTTAATGATATCTGACTAGACATACTAGTTAAAACACTGATGTAAGTAAATGAGGGATTGCATATCAAATATCAATGACCACATGAAAGTATGCAAACAACATAAATTCACAAAATAATACTTCAGGTGACAAAAATACTGTGAAAACATTCACATCCCTAGTAATTAAAACAATATGCATTAAAATGGCATACTACTATTTTGACCCATCAGTTTGGGCAAATCATTCTTTTAAATTCTACACAAATATTCTTGTCAGCATAGGAAACAAAGTCTCACTACTGGTTAGGGAAATTAAAAAAACCGTGCAAACATTCTAGAAATGAATTTAGCGCCATATGTAAAGAAACAGGAAGGGGAAGATTTTCGTTTTAAGAAATGTGTCTTATAAAAGCAATTTGATAAATATGAAAAAGTTTATAAACAGATATTTATCATCATAAGAAATAAAGGCAGAAAAATAATGTCTAAACCCTAACAGTCATTCTCCAGTGATGCTGTTCTTTGTACATGCAGTGTGGTTAAGAAAAGCATTTTATTTTTCTTTAAGAATTATACATTAACAAGTAAAAATCCCATCAGAGTTCCAGAACAGTGGCTCATGCCTATCTGTAATCCCAGCACTTTGGTAGGCCAGGGAGGGAGGATTTCTTGAAGCCAGGAATTCAAGACCAGCCTGTGCAACATAGCAAGACCCTTGACTCTACAAACATAAAAAATAAAAAAACTTAGCCATATGTGGTGGTATGCCCCTACAGTCAGGCTACTTGAGAGAGGCTAAGGTGGGAGGATTGCTTTAGTCCAGAGGCTGAGGCTATAGTGAGTCATGACTTCAGCCTCGATGAGAACCTGTGGCTAAAAAAATTAAAATAAGAAAAAAAGTTGGTTTACTATAGTTTATGTAGGCATTGATTTTAATAGTGATTTACAATTTCTGCTTTTTACCTACTGTGTCTATCTTTCTGCAATGATCTAAATTGAACTGGTGTTTCTTATGGGAACCTCTAGTGTGTACCTTAGCAGGTAGAGCAGTTGAAGAAGAAAGATATTTTTCACACATTAATGGTTCAGGACTGGTCCTCATCAGACTGGCGAGACTCAAGTCACTAACATCTCTACCTTCATCAGATTTTCCTTTATGAAAGAAAAGAGAAATGTTAAGTTCTTCAAGACATGGAGAATATTTTCATAATATTCTAGGTTATTTTGTAGACATTAAATCTCAACACCTCCATATATTAAATGACTATATTAAAGCTTGTAGGCTGGTTTGGGAAAAATATTTTCTTTCCACATTTTGGGACACATCCAGCCATGTGTCAGAAAAGTTCCCAGAAGAATTTTTTAGAATCTGGAGGCACAGATCCACTGGCCTTCTGTAGCATTTGGTAAACTGTAGTCTGTAGTTGCCAACTGAAAGACCTGTTCAGAATTAAGTAGTCTGTAGACTTTCTAAACAGTTACTCACACATGTAAAAGTTTCACTGAAGAAAGAGTTAGATGAAAAGAATTCCATTAGCTCAGTGGCTCTAACACTTATCAGTTCCAGTGCCCACTTTATGCAATGCCACAATTCATTGGTTGACATTTTAACATAAAATCAAGTTATACAATGGATAGCATCTCACAGTCAACATTGGCTGGTATAACACAGTTGTCATTGACTATACATGTTTGCACCTCATCAAAGAAGTTCATACTACCTTAACTTTAAGTGCTGTGGTTTATGATAACTACTTGTATATGGGTCTCAACTCATTAAAAATGTGTTTCTGGCTGATTGTGGTGGCTCACGCCTGTAATCCCAGCACTTTGGGAGGCCAAGGAGGGTGGATAACCTGGGTCAGGAGTTTGAGACCAGCCTGGCCAACATGGTGAAACCCTATCTCTATTAAAAATACAAAAAATTAGCCAGGCATGGTGGTGAACGCCTGTAATCCAAGCTACTCGGCAGGCTGAGGCAGGAGAATCACTTGAACCTGGAAGACAAAGGTTGCAGTGAGCTGAGATTGTGACACTGCACTCCAGCCTGGGCATCAAGAGCGAAACTGTACCTTAAAACAAACAAAAAAAATGTGTTCCTGCTTGTTACCTGAAAATCTTCCATGGACACCTCCAGTAAGACCAAGAAACTGCCAGAATTATTGCTGGCTCTTGGAAGAAAATTGAGGTGTCAATAGTGGAGCAGCCTTTCAGAAATGCTGTATCACTAATGCTCTTGCTGGCTTGGAAGATGATGTTGTGTCCAAAATTTCAAGTGGTGATAAGGCATTGTGTCCTAATTTAATTGCAGTGTGTTTTTGTACATTTTATAACATAAAATTTGTTGTGTCTTATAATCAATGTTATCTTAGATTCAATCCAATAAGAAACATAATTTGTAATGTCCCCTTTATTCTTAAATAAAATTTATGGATAACAAGGCTACCTATATACATAATTTTCAAGAATCAATCTAATCATCTGTCTACAATATGACAGATAAATAAAAATATATCACTATTGATTCATTACGAAAATGATTTTACACAACCATACCTGAATACCTAATGAAGTAGTCAGATATTTATATCTATCTATGGCAAATAACATTGGATTTATGAGAAATGAGACAATCAGAAGCTATTCTTAAACAAAAACACTTGAAAAATGCACAGGTACAGGTTGATGCTGGAATAAAAAGTAATGCTATGATGAATAATAAGTGAGAAGTATTTGTATTGATGAAAGGAGAAAAATTACCTTAATTAACAGAGATCTCACACCTTAGAACATTATAAAGTTTTGCAGTAGAAATAATGAGAAAGTGTTTTCATAGTGGAACTAGGTCTTATTTCCAAGTGTAATATCAACATAATTGCCTTTGTTATGACATGAAATGAGGTAGTGACAACTATCATTGAAAATGTATTTACTCTTAAAAGTCCAGGTGTGCAGTTTCCTGCAACTTAGGAAAGATTTTATAGACAATATATAATCTTCTTCAAAGGTCATCTGGAACTGTGTTAAAACATAGGAGCAGCTAGAGAATTTGTGTGGACATCTGGGGATATTACTCGAGTCAAATGGAAAAAAATAAGTTGACTACAAAGCGAATACATAATTTAAGTAACTAATGTTTATGAAGTAAAAGTAAGTTAACTACAAAATGAATAATTTCAGTAACTAACTTTTATAAGTTTTGGTAACTAATTTTATAAAATAAACAAGGTAAGGAAATCTGATTGAAAATATGTTTACTCTTAAAAGTCTAGGTATGCATCCGTTCTCTACAACTTAAAAAGATCTTAGAGACAATATACAATCTTCTTCAAAGGTCAGCTGAAACCATGTTAAAATATAGGTACATCTAGAGAATTTGCGTTGACCTCTGGGGATATTATCCAAGTAGGATGGGGAAAAATAACTAAGAAATCAATAAATAATTTCAGTACCTAATTTTTAGAAAATAAATTTCTATCATTGTGCTACGTAATTATTAAAATGTATAAACTGGCAATTATGGGAAATGTTTTTTAAAGCATCTTTATTATTGAATTCAATGAGATCCCAAGTTTCATGTGGCTCCATTAATTTAATTGTACTTGGCTTTAAATCTCTTAAGAGGAGACTTCATAAAGTTTGTTGAAAACTTCAGTCAGCATTAGGTTAGCAAATATTGAATGCCTATAGTTCGCTCTTTCTGTTGCAAAATGTTTCCGCTGAATACTGGCAGTCCTTGCTGAAGCCTTACAGCCTTGATTAGATGATATACGTGAAACAGCTAGAGATATTCAGAAGAATGTAAAGTATGTGAACAAAAGAATATTGAAAAAGTGATCCGTTGTGTCCATTTTTATAAAAGACAAAAGACTGACTTTTTTCTCCTGATAGTGTTATAAAGCTCAGTTGTAATCAGTTAATTAGAGGAAGCCTCTTGAAAAGTCCCTAGAGGAATTTGTTTGAATCCAGAGGCACAGATCTACTGGCCTTCTGTAGCATTTGATAGACTATAGTCTGTAGTTGCCAACTGATGACCTGTTCAAAAGGAAGATGGAGAAGGAAATGGCTAAAGAGTATTTTGGAATCTTAAAGAGGTTTGATAACAAAGGGCTCTGGTGAGCAAATCCTTGAGTTCATTTCTTCAGAGCAACTAGTCATTTTGGAAGACCCAAGGAGCCCAAGAAAGGTCTCAGGAAATTGAAAAAGAAAAATCACGTGGTTTGTCTTTTCATGATGTAGTTGAATGCAATTCAGTTAATTATGATAGTCAAGCTTTTATTCATCTTTGTGCCAAGTTAATTTGTTATAAAAGTCACAGAAATATTTGGAGAAATTATATGTGTTTTGTTGCCATATATTTTTGTTGGGGTTTCACTGATGCTCTTAATGTAGTATACTTACTAATAATTTAGAAAAGACTGACTATGTCTATACTATGTTATTAGTGTTCCACATGAGAGTGTTCCATGCAGTGTCACTGAAACTGTTTTATGGCAAAGGGATTTAATATCATAGACAGATTTTACAGTGCAGTGCTCAAATTCATACCTATCCACATCTCCAGGAAGCTCTGAGTTTGAAAACTGATTTTCTTTCTTTCTTTCTTTCTTTTTCTTTTTCTTTTTTTTTTTTTTTGAGATGGAGTCTCACTCTGTTTCCCAGGCTAGAATGCAATGGTGCGATCTTGGCTCATTGCAACCTCCGACTCCTGGGTTCAAGCAATTCTCCTACCTCAGCCTCTTGAATAGCTAGGATTACAAGCAACTTTTACCACACCTGGCTAATTTTGTATTTTAATAGAGATGGGGTTTCATCATATTGGTCAGACTAGTCTCAAACTCCTGACCTCAGGTGTTCCACCCACCTTGGCCTCCCAAAGTGATGGGATTACAGGGGTGAGCCACTGTGCCTGGCCAAAAACTGATTTTCAGTGCTATATATAACAATTTGGTTCTTATAAGAGCACACAGAAACCTACTTAATCCTATAATACAATTGAAATTAAGACAAAGGTCATGAAGAAACCATGAATATGAATGAGTGGGAGTCAAGGCTGTTTGTGTGTAGGCATTATTTGTACCAAATGATTTTAGCATGGGGGCCATGTGTATCTCCAGTATTAATTGCAGACTGAGGATCTGTTTAACAGGAAAATCCTGGGTTTGCCCATGTGCTCTCCACAAAGAGTGCTGTTCAAGGACTCTTTTCCCAGAGAAAAATCTATTATCTTGTCTTTCGTGATGATTTCCCTAATATTTTTATGGCACACCCAGACACATGCATGCTCTGATCCTATTTATCAACTTTATATTGCTAGAATCATACTGTATTTACTTTTTCATTATTGTCTTCTTTCATACTGCAGTAACTTTGTGAGATGTTTCTGTGTGGTTTACTGTTCCACATCCTCTTCATTTCCATTTCCATATTTTAGAATCAGCTCATCAATTTCTACAAAAATATCTTCTGGGATTTAGATGGGAATTAGGTTGAATCTACTGATCAATTTGGAGAGAATCAATGTCTTAACAATAAGAATTATTCTGACCCAATAACATTATTTAGCTATTTAGTTTCAACAGTGTTTCGACTGGAAGACTTTATGTAGAATTGGTAATATTTATCTCTTAAATGCTTGGTGGAATTTACCACTGAAGCCATTTGGGCCTGTAGTTTTCTTTGGGAAAAGGCTTTTTAAGCAACAGATTCTTCTCTAATAGATGTAAGGCTATTCAAGTATCCATTTCTTCTTGAGTGAATTTTGTCAGTGTACATCTTTCAACAAATTTGTCCATTTCATTGAAATTGTTGAATTTGTTGTCACAAACTTGTTCTTAAAGTTGTGCTTTTTTTTTCAGAGCAGGATTGTGAGTTTATTTTAAAAGGCTTTAGAACAGGAAAGAAAGAAAAATACTGATATGGTTTGGCTGTGTCCCCACCCAAATCTCAACTTGAATTGTATTGCCCCGAATTCCCATGTATTGTGGGAGGGACCCAGGGGGAGATAATTGAGTCATGGGGGCTAGTCTTTTCCATGCTATTCTTGTGACAGTGAATAAGTCTCACAAGATCTGATGAGTTTATCAGGGGTTTCCACTTTTGCTTCTTCTTCATTTATGTTGCCACCACCATGTAAGAAGTGCCTTTCTCCTCCCGCCATGATTCTGAGGCCTCCCCAGCCATGTGGAACTGTAAGTCAAATTAAAATTCTTTTTCATCCTAGTCTTGTGTGTGTCTTTATCAGCAGCACGAAAACAAACTAATGAAGTAAATTGGTACCAGTAGAGTGGAGTGTTGCTGAAAAGATACCTGAAAATGTGGAAGCAAAGTTGGAACTACATAAGAAGCAGAGGTTGGAACAGTTTGGAGGGCTCAGAGGGACAGGAAAATGTGGGAAGATTTGAAATGTCTTATAGACTGGTTGAATGGCTTTGAACAAAAGCCTGATAGCGATGTGGACAATAAGGTCCTAGCTGAGGTGGTCTCAGATGGAGATAAGTAACTTATTGGAAACTGTGGCAAAGGTGACTCTTGTTATGTTTTAGCAAAGAGACTGGTGGCATTCTGCCCCTGCCCTAGAGATCTGTGGAACTTTGAACTTGAGTGAGATGGCTTAGAGTATCTGGCAGAAGAAATTTCTAAGCAGCAAAGCATTCCAGAGGTCACTTGAGTGCTGTGAAGGGCATTCAGTTTTATAAGGGAAGCAGAGTATAAAATTTCAGAAAATTTGCAGCCTGAAAATATGATAGAAAAGAAGAACGTACTTTCTTAGGAGAAATCTAAGCTGGCTGCAGAAATGTGCATAAGTAAAGAGGAGCCAAATGGTAATCCCCAAGACAATGGGGAAAATGTCTCCAGGGCATGTCAGAGGTCTTCATAGCAGCCCCTCCCAGCACAGGCCCAGAGGCCTAGGAGAAAATGGCTTCCTGGGTCAGGCCCAGGGTCCCTGTGCTGTGTGCAGCCTAGGGGCTTGGTGCCCTGTGTCCCAGACACTCCAGCTATGGCTGAAAGGGACCAACATAGAGCTCAGGCTGTGGCTTCAGAAGGTACAAGCTGCAAGCCTTGGCAGGTTGTACATGGTGTTGAGCTGGCAAGTGCACAGAAGTCAAGAAATGACTCCTATATCCCTGGTAATGTTATTTGCCCTGAAATCTACTTTATCTGATATTAATGTGCCACCCTGGCTCTTTTATGACCCATGTTAACGGGTTGTTTAGTATATGATTTGATTTGCCCAAATTGAAGCCTGGTGTTTGTCTCCAGCTCCTGGAAGTAAACCTTTAAACCCTTGAAATGTCTTGAGTGATAGAGGAATGCGTTTGTTATTTATGGTGGGTCCCTGGGACTATGCCAAGTGTTTTATGCTTAAAATATAATTTGTGCTAAAAATATAACACATGGCACAAAGGCCACATGTTATCAACCTGATCTCTAGGGGTAGGTGGCCTAGAGACTGAGTTCAATGGGTTGGCAACGAATCACTCAATCATACCTACATAATAAAGCCCTAGTAAAATCTCTGGTGGGCTTCCTAAGTTGACAGCACTCTGCGGTGTATACTGGCATATGTGGATTCCAGGAAGGTAAGATACCCAGGGGCCCTGTGTGTTTTTCCTCCACGTGAGTGTGGACTGGGTTTAGTGACTTGCTTCCAGCAGAGAGAATGTGGGAGAGTTGAAGGAATGCCACCTTCAAAAATGGGTTACAAAAAGACTGTGGCTTGTTTTGCCTCTTTCTTTTTTCTCACTCATTCTGAGGGAAGCCAGCTGCCATGTTGAAAGCTGCTCTGTGGAGGGCCCCACATGGCAAGGAACAATGTGTATGGCACCAGCTGCCAGGGACCTAGGATCTGCCAGCAGCCACATGAGGGAGCTTGAAAGTGGATCATTCCCCATTTAGTTCTGAGATGACTGCATCTCTGGCTGACATTTCATCATAGCTTTCAAGAAACTCTGAGCCAGAGGACAAAACTAAGCCACACCTAGATTCTTGCCCCAAACTATGGGATATGTTAAGCTACTGAATTTGGGGGGTAATTTGTTATATAATAGGAACTATCTAACAACCAGATGTAAAAAAGAAGGAAGATGAGGAGAAGAAAAAGGGGAAGAAAAAAAGGGGGAAAGTAAATAGAGGAGAAGGAAAAGAGAAAGGGAATGAGAGTGTGGGGAGGGAAGAGGAGCAGGATATTGCATTAATTAAGCTTTAAGCTCAATGATGCAGACGTTCTGACTCAGACTGGCCTAAAACAAGAAAGTTCATTATATTCTACGGGATGAAGTCAAAAATAGGAAGAATAATAAGCTCATATGATTCAGTGACTCAATTATGTCTTCCTATTTCGCCATTGGCTTCATCCTCAGCCTTCTAACAAGTTGACTTAGCCTGAATTTCCAGTGTATTAGCTTGAGTTACTGTAACCAACTATCACAGAGTGGTGGCTTCAACAGCAGACATTTCTTTTCCACAGTTCTGGAGGCTGGAAAACCCAAGATCGAGGTGTCAGCAGATTTGCTTCTTGGCGAAGGCTCTCCTCCTGGCTTGCAGGTAGCCATCGTCTCTGTGTATCCTCATAAGGTCAAGAGAGGGAGCTCTGGTGTCCCTCCATCTTCTTAGAAGGGCACAAATCCCATCATGAGAGCCCCACCTTCATGACGTCATCTAAACCTAATTATCTCCCAAAGGACCCACTTCCCAGTACATTGAAGGTTAGGGATTCAATATATAAATTTTTGCAAGGTTTCAGGGATACAAAAATTCAGTCCACAGCATCCAACAGCTAGACAAAGAGGAGATGTTGGTTCATTGGCTTTCCCTAGAAGGGGGATATGTCTTCTACCATCTTCCAGCTGATTTTCTTTCTTGTCTCACCACCCGATCCTCAGGCATATGCATCTTCAATCTTATAAGCAAGGAAATAAATTCTAAATAATTTGTACAATGAACACCTGTTTTTGAGCTGATTGGCTCCTAATCACCCATTTTTCCTTGAGGGAGCATTTATTGAGTGTCTGTTTGGTGCTGGCAGTGAACTCCAGGCTGAACAAAGCAGACGCCACCCCTGCTCCTGGTGAGCTTGCACAGTCTCTACGAATACACCATCAGGCTCTAGTGCAGCTGTCCTGATCACCTATGAAGTGATCATCAGATTCTACATTTTAGAAACCATAACCTTTCCTCGTTAATTCATTGAGGCTTAAACTTCTCATCCATGTCTGTGTAGCAAGCTTAGTTCTGCAAACGTTTGAAATTTGCTCCTGCCTCTAAAAAAGATCTTTTCTTCTGTGATCATTAATTATAATAAAATGTGTTTACACTCTTGAGACTGGATTAACTGTGTCGTTCTATTATCCCAATATTTATGCATTTGTAATTTAGATAAGAATTATTAATACAATCTGACCACGAGCTGTATGAAATAAATCAAAAGTGACAGTAACCGGCGTATTATAAGAACCCTAAAATATTCCTTTTTAGACAAGAAATAGCAGATCTGGCAAAGATACACAGAAAGGGGAATGTGAGTACATTTCTGGCGGGAAGGTAAATTAGCACAGCATAGCCACTGCGGAGAACAGTGTGGAGGGGGCTCTCAAAAACTAAAAATAGATCTATCATATGATCCAGCAATCCCACGGCTGGGAATATATCCACAACTAAAGAAATGAGTATGTCAGAGAGATAACCGCATACCCACTTTATTGCAGCACTATTCACAAATAGTCAAGATATGGCATCAACGTAAGTGTCCATCAACAAATGAATGGCCAGAGAAAATACCATATACATACACAATGGAATACTAGTCAGTCATAAAATAGAATATAATCCTGTCATTGGCAGTAACACAGATGGAACTAGAGATCATTATTTAGTTGAAATAAACCAGGCACAGAAAGACAAATATTGTGTGCTCTCACTCATACTTGGAGCTAAAAAAGTTGGTCACATGAAGGCAAAGAGTAGAATATTATAGAGGCTGTGAAAGGCGGTGAGGGGCACGAAGCGGGGTTGTTTAATGGGTGCAAAAATACAATGAGGTGAAGGAATACATTCTAATGTTCAACAGTACAGTGACTATAGTTAACAAAACTTTTATTTTTTTGAAATGGAATTTCATTCTGTCACCCAGGCTGGAGTATAGTGGCACCATCTTGGCTCACTGCAACCTCTGCCTCCCGGGTTCAAGCCATTCTCCTGCCTTAGCCTCCCAAGTAGCTGGGACTACAGGCATGCACCACCATGCCAGGATAATTTTTTTCTTTAGTAGAGATGAGGTTTCTCCATGTTGGCCAGGCTGGTCTCAAACTCCTGACCTCAAGTGATCTGCCCGCCTCAGCCTCCCAAAGTGCTGGGATTACAGGTGTGAGCCACAGCACTTGGCCCAGTTAACAAAACTTTATTATATATTTAAAAATAGCTAGAAAATGATTTGAAGTGTGTCCAACACAAAGAAATGGCGTATGTCTGAGATGATGGATATCCTAATTACCCTGATTTGATCATTACACATTGCATGCATCTATCAAAACATCACATGTACTCCATGAATATGTACAATTATGTATCACTTTTTAAAATCATTTTCTAGTACTTAGTTTAAGCTGTTTGTAGAGCTTATGTATAAACTGCAGCAAATGCAGAAAGGCAATCGGTGACCGATGACACAGAGCATGCAGCACATTTCGGAATTTCAAAGCCTTGTGTGCAGTTATCTAATCACCTTAATATTTGGGTGTAGCACACATTTATTTTAAACAGTGTTCTATTTTCTAATTATAAAAATTTTATGTGTTTTCTCTTTCTCCCTTCTTCCTTCCTTCCTTCTTTTCTTTTCTCTTCTCTTCTGTTCTCTTCTCTTCTCTTCTCTTCTCTCTCTTTCTTTCTTTCTTTCTTTTTCTTTCTTTTCTTTTCTTTTCTTTCTTTCTTTTCTTTCTTTCTTCTTTTTTCTGATGGAATCTTACTCTGTTGCCCAGGCTGGAATGCAGTGGCACAACCTCAGCTCACTGCAATCTCCACCTCCCAGGTTCAAGCAAGCCGCCTGCCTCAGCCTCCCAAGGAGCTGGGACTACAGGTATACACCACCACACCAGGCTAATTTTTGTATTTTTAATAGAGACAAGGTTTCACCATGTTGGCCAGGCTGGTCTCGAATTCCTGGCCTCGTGATTCACCCACCTCGGCCTCCCAAGGTGCTGAGATTACAGGCATGAGCTACAGCGCCTGGCCAGTTTCAACACCAAGGAAATGTATCTAGCACTCAGGAGAAGGAATCAAGGAAGCCAACTTTGGAAAGTCAAAATGACCATCCTCACCACGCAGGGCATGAATTCTAGATCAGATCTCCTTGCACATGCTCCAAGTTCCTCATTACCCTGATGGGTTCTTCCAAACCTCACCAGTCCCCGACCTGTGCCTTAAAGGCGGCAGGTGTACAGTGGTAGAGGGAGAATGGGAATGGATTCTGGGTCACTGGTCACGCTGCCCAGCTGTGCACTGCACAAGAGTGAAATCCTCAGAGTAGATTGTGTGGATGATGGCAGGAAAGGGGGCCATTCCAGCCACTCTGCAGGGACACTGTTGAGAGCTACACAGACCCCTCAGCTATTGAGTGGCCACAGAGGAGCCTCAGCTCCTATTTGGGGTGGGAGAAGAAAGAAAAAAGAAATTGCAAGATGGCTCAAGGCAATTCTCAAACTTTTTTGGAGGACATGGAAAACCATGGAACTTCTCCCCAAGAAACTACATAAACAAAAACTCATGCATTAAAATTCAGAGAGCCCTTGAGGCTGCTCTTTTCCTCAGGCTGGCCATGGCGCATTAAAAGTTAACTGGACGCCTCTTCTCCAATACTGATTTCTCTCTTTCTAAACTTCTCACATATCTAGCACATCACTTTGTTTCCAAAAAGTAATTCTGCTAGGAAGTCAGGGCAAGTATTGATCTCTTCATCTCTAAAACAGAGGGGGGAAATTCACAGAAGCAAACTTTGGAAAGTCAAAATGAAAAGTGTTAGTGACTTGCCTGAGATCAAACAGTTATGTGGTGGCAATGCTGAGATGTTGAATGGCATTGAGCTGGAACTCAGACAGTTTCAGCCGGGAGCAGGCACACCATGGTACCAGATTAGCTTAGCTTTCAGAGTAGGGCACACCCAAATCTGAATGCCATTTCTGCGCATTGCCTAAGCCATCATCAACTTTGCTTCCTTCCCTCTGACAAGGGAATAACAATCCCCTCACACAAAGGGGACCCCATGACTGTGATGAGGCAAAAAGATGTAATAGCTCAATCCCAAAACCAGTGCTCACCTGTACCTCCTGGTGGGAGTCCTCCCTGTAATGGGTCACCTTGAGCTTTACTTAAGGGGGTTTCCTTGTTGAAATACTGAAATGGCTTTCACACAGTAATATTTCCAAATAAGAATTCTGTCTGTATTCCAGAATTTTGACAGAAGATAAGAAAGAAAAAACAAACAAAAATATTGGCTGATTTCTGGAATGAGCTCATCTCCTGGCCTGAAGTATGACATCTGATTACCCCTCTTCCAGCACAAGTTATTACACTCCTTCGCTCAATTATTGATGCTGTAAAATGCACTTGAATTTTATCTCTGTGATGTTGCTGCCTCTAATTCCCTTGCCTGTTCAGGAAATGCATAGGGAAAGAAAATTATCATTCTTACTTCTGAAGAAAAACCTGTTTTGAACTTTGAAACTTGTGTCACCCAAGTCCCCTATTTTTATTCTAAATAACCTGGGAAGAAGTCTGTTTGCTGTGTCAGGGACTCCCCCTGGCTCTACTTTGAGGGCATACCGGGGATCGGGCCATTTTTCATCACCGTAGTGGTCTTGTCTGGCCAAGCCACCATTCTCCCTCACCCCAATCCCTGCACAGCCTTCTAACTGGTCCACTTCCTTCCTCGTCTTCTGATAGCTCAGCCCAGCAGACAGGCAGGGTGGTCCTAGAAAACCACGTTTCAGATTCACCGCTGCTGTGCTCCACGTCTGAGAGAGCATGGTCTTTCCTACAGAGTACACCTGGCCCAACGACAGCTCCCGTGGCCCTGGTGACCAGTTCGCCTGTATCTCTCACCTCTCCCTGCTGGCTTGGTCCAGACACATAGGCATCCCAATGTTCTTCTACTATGCCAGCATGCCCCAGCCTGGGATATTTATCCACTTTTCCTGATATATGCAAACAGTGATGGTTAACTTAATGTGTCAACCTGAGTGGGCCACAGGATTCCCAGACTAAACATTATTTCTGGGTGTGTGTGTGTGTGAAGGTATTTCTAGATGGGATTAGCATTTGAATTAGTGGACTCAGTAAAGCAGAGAGCCCTCTCCAATCCATTGGGGCGTCTTTCAGTCCACAGAGGGAGCCCAACTAGAACAAAAGGCAGAGGAAAGAATTCACCCCTTTCTGCCTCCCACCTTCCTGCCTGAATGGGGATGCTTCATCTCATCTTCTGTGGCCCTCAGGCTCAGATTCACACCGCCATCTCCCCGGTTCTCAAGTCTTGGGACTCATACTGAATTATACCACTGGCTTTCCTGCCTCTCAAGTCTGCAGATGGTAGACTGTGGGTCTTCTCAGCCTCCTAATCATGTGATTCTTCCTCAAAATAAATCTCCTTTTAGATATATATAGATATGTATTATATATATAAAGATATATATATCTCTTACATATATAACATATAAAATCTCCTTTTATATAAATTATGTATAAACTTACATATCTGGATATATATACATACAGATAAGTGTATATATGTATATATATAAACATAAGTTTGTATGTGTATATATGTATACATATATATATAAACAGATAAGTGTGTGTATATATGTGTATATATAAAAACAGGTAAGTGTATGTGTATATATGTGTTTATATATATAAACAGATAAGTATGTGTGTATATATATACGCACACATATATATGAAAGGATATATGTGCATCTCCTATTGGTTTTGTTTCTTTGAAGAACCCTGATACATAAACTATCCAGATATCTGCACTCCTTTCTCCTTAGCAATTTCAAGTCTTTGCTCAAATGTTAACTTTTCAGGAAGGTCCTCCCTGTCTACCCTCTATCTGAAATTGCACTACACTCACTAGTACTTTATTTTTTTTGAGACTGAGTCTCCCTCTGTTGCCCAGGCTGGAGTGCAGTGGTGCGATCTCAACTCGCGGCAATGTCTGCCTCCATGGTTCCAGCAATTCTCCTGCCTCAGCCTCCCGAGTAGCTGTAATTACAGGTGTGCATCACCATGCCCAGCTAGTTTTTTTGTATTTCGCCATGGTGGCCAGGCTGGTCTCAAACTCCTGGCCTCAGGTGATCTGCCTGCCTCAGCCTCCCAAAGTACTAGGATTACAGGCGTGAGCCATCATGCCAGCCCTCTAGTACTTTTGATGTCTAGCGTGTTCTACTCATGGTACCATAATTCATCGATTTTGGTGTGGAGATAATTTTTCATATTTTAATATCTCTAGAATTAGGATGGAGCTTTACAATCCCTATTGTCAGGGAAAGGTGATGATGTAATTGTCATTGCTTATAGAAGCTTAAGAGAAAAATATTAGGTTGATGCAAAAGTAATTGAGGTTTTTGCCACTTAAAAAATTACTTTTAGGCTGGGCACAGTGGCTCACACCTGTAATCCCAGAACTTTGGGAGGCTGAGGCAGGCAGATCACCTGATATCAGGAGTTCGAGACCAGCCTGACCAACATAGAGAAACCTCATCTCTACTGAAAATACAAAATTAGCCGGGCATGGTGGTGCATGCGTGTAATCCCAGCTACACGAGAGGCTGAGGCAAGAGAATCACTTGAACCCGGGGAGGTGGAGTTTGCAGTGAGCCAAGATGACACCACTGCACTCCAGCCTGGGCAACAAGAGTGAAACTCCATCTCAAAAAAAAATTACTTTTGCACCAACCTATTAATTAAGCACTGTTAATGGCATCAAGTCTGTTGTACAGGGAAAGAAATGATACTGACTTTATTGGTGTTGAAAAGTGATTCAGAAGAGCCAACCCTTAATGTAAAGACATTTCCAGAATGCAGAAACAGGTTTATTTCATTTGTAAATTATTAACAAATTATTAAATTATTAAAGAAATTAATATGTGGCAAAAAGCATCAGTAGACATGAAAGATTATTTTAATGAAATAAGAACTTAAGTAAAAATTAAGGTTTCAAATTTTAAGTGTGAAATGTTATTCCTTCCTCATTGGTATATGAGGCAATGGTCTTTCTTATAGCCAATGACACTTAAGACTTGATAAAATGTGGTATATAATTGAGGTATTTTGTTGTTTATAATCTGTTGACTTTATTACTGTTCGTTCAAGGGCCTAACACAGCATAGAGTAAGCCTCAGGAAATAGTAGCAGCTGTTACTGTTGTTGGAAGACCATGAGAATGCATCCAAGTCAGGCGTCCCGAGGAAGGGAACCCGTGGGTGAAGTTTTGAAAGAGTGGCAACGTTTGTTTAAAATACTTTCCTCCCTTCTTTCATCTGGCTGAAGGAAGAGTACGTATCTGACATTCAGGAAGAATGAAGCATTTGGTAGCTCAGGACCATTTTTCATGATCAGAACCTTTGGGGTCAGGGAGAGAGGAGCCCTCCTTACCTCTGGTCACTCCTGTCCATTCAGCCTGAGTCCTGCCCTGACACCCGGCTCACTGCCCACTTTAAATCTTACATTCTCTGTTCCCAGCTCCTCCACCATGGGACCCTCCTGGAAGTCCCCTATCTAGATGTAATTTCTCTATCTTCTCTGAATTCTTAGCACTCTATCCTCCTGTAACTAAATGTGTAAATCATGTATTCATTCATTGGTTTCCTTCTTTGACAAGTATCTGTGGAGTGCCTTCTCTGGGTCAGTCCCTGCTCAAGGCCCCAGGAACCCAGGTGCAGGAGGTAGTGTGGGTCTGAGACTCACTTTCCAGCTTGACTCTGGGCTCCTGGAATTCAGGGATGAAATTTTATATATACATTTTTCAATCCTTATATAATCCCTTCCATATAATTGGTGGCTTATAAAGGATGATGGCTTATTGTCTTTATTAATTACATGTCTCATCATTCCTGTACAACTGTAGCAAATGTAAACATCAAAATGCCTCTAGATCCTCTTTTCCTTATAAAACATGCTTTTTCCTTTCTGCCGTTTTGAAAGTGCTGTAGACTGATGCCCTGGTCCTTTGGGAATGCCAGTTTCTCTTTGTTATAATGCTGTTGTGTGGGCGAACATTGACCTGGTTTCAGAGAAGGGATGAGGAAAGGCAGTGACAAAAAGGATAAAGGAGAGTTTCTTTGGCATACAAATAAAAGCTACCAGGGAAATCTGATTTACCAAAATGTGCTAGGGATTAGATTTGTGACTATTGAATATGATTTAACTGAAGACCCTTGTAGCCTTTTTATTTCCTTCTTTTTTACTGAAACTCTTTATCAAATTGCAGAATCCTTTTTCGTTTGTTTCAGTAAGTAAACTTCAATAAGTTATAGGTAACATTTAGAAAATGGAAAAGTCTGTTAGAAATTAGAATGCATTAATATTTCTTGCCTTAGGCCAAGTGCTGTGGCTCACACCTGTAAACCCAGCACTTTGGGAGGCTGAGGCAGGCAGATCACCTGAGGTCAGGAGTTTAAGACCAGCCTGGACAACATGGTGAAACCCTGTCTCTACTAAAAATACAAAAATTAGCCAGGCATGGTGGCAGGTGCTTGTAATCTCAGCTGCTTGGGGGACTGAGGCAGGAGAATTGCTTGAACCCGGGAGGCAGAGGTCGTAGAGAGCCAAGGTCACACCACTGCACTCCAGTCTAGGCCACAGAGTGAAACTCCATCTCAAAAAAAAAAAAAAAAAAAAAAAAAGACAATAGAAGTGTATCATTACGGTTTTGGGGATCTCACAGAACATGCAGTAAATGCAAGGCATAGTAGAAAGGTAAAGTGTCCGGGTTAAGTCCCCCAAATCAGCTTGCTTTCTGGAGACATGCCACTCTCTCATGAAAGTTTAAGACAGAGGAAATGTTAGTTATTGAGGTTTTAGTGGGGCTTGGGTGGAAGGTTGTGATGAATTATTCTTTAAATGCTCTGAGACTTGAGCACGTGTTCCAGTCTGGGTGTTTCCAGCTCAGCTGCAGGAGGAAGAATTCAGATGGAGATGTTGTTGTGGGCCAAAGCTAAATACTTTCTGCTCTCACCCACTTTTCATTTCCAAACACCCATATTGATTGCTTCCACGTCGAATCGATCCTGCGGCTTGAAAGAAGCCTCTGCCTGGAAGCTGTGGGGGAGGGATGAAGTGCAAGAGAAAAATCTCTTAGCCTGGACAGCAGCAAGATGGCCTGAAATGAGAGACATACCAACCCCATCCTGGGAAGAAATGTTTCAACAGGTAGCAGCCTGCAGGAAGCAGAGCTTGTTCTGATCAGGCTTCCTGCTGGCTCCTTTTCTATGTTTTCCAGCTTTATTAAGGCATAAATGGAAAATAAAAATTGTATGTATTTAGAGCACACAATATGGTGTTTTGATAAACACATCGTGATCACCACAATCAAGCTAAGGGACATGCCCATCCTAATGTTGTTGCTACTGTGGTGTGTCGTGTGTGTGTGTGTGTGTGCGCATGCATGTGTGAGCGTGTGTGCGTATGTGTGCGTTGAGAACATTTAAGATTTGCTCTCAGCAAATTCCAAGTACACAACAGAGTGTTATTAATTACAGTCACCATGTGACTACACTTTAGATTTGCAGAGATTATTCCGCTTCCATCTGCAAGGTTGTACTTTTTGACCAAGATCAGCTGTCCTCAACTGCTATTCTACTCTGTTTCTATGAGTTCAGCCTTTTAGATTTCACATAATTTCACATATAATTAAGATCATGCAGTGTTTATCTTTCTGTGCCTCAGTTATTTCACTTGGTATAATGTTCATATTCTTGGAAATAGCAGGATTTCATCCTTTTTTAGAAGCTGAGTAACATTTCATTGGATAGATACTACAGTTTCTTCATCCATTTATCTATCAATGGATACTTAAGTTGTATCTGTATTTTGATTATTGTGAATAAGTGCAGTGAGCATGGACGTGCAGTTATCGCTTTGAGATCATTATTTTTTAATGTATACCTAGACGTGGAATTGCTAGATCATATGGTAGTTCCATTTTTATTTTTATTATTTGTGGACCCTCCATACAACTTTCCATAATGACTATAGCAATTTACAGTCCCACCAACAGCAAGCAATTGTTCCCTTTTCTTCACATCCTCACCAACACTCATCATATTTTGATTTTTTAATAATACACATCCTAACGGGGTGATATCACCTTGTGGTTATGATTTGCATTTCCCTGATGATCAGTGATGCTGTGCACCTTTATATACACCTGTGGCATCTCTGCATGTCTTCTTTGGAAGAAATGCCTGTTCAGGCTCTTTGCCTATTGTTTTACTTGGGTTATTTGGTTCTTTACTGTTGAGTTGTAGGAGCTCCTTCTTCCCTTTAGATATTGATTCTCTGCTTTCTAGTGCCTTAAAGTCTCTGTGTCCCCACCCAACCATGTGTTAGCCTTTGCTCAGTTCTGCATCATGTCTGCTCATCTCTGTAACCCAGTGCTGTGCCTAGCCTGGACAGATGCCCTAAGGGGCTTGATGACTGAATGGATAGACAAATGTGGCTCCATGCTTGCCCTCAAGTGGTGCATGGTCGTGTGAATGCTCAGTGGTAACACTTCTGCAGTTCCTCCCCATTCTGCTCTTTGCTTATACTTCCTACTTAGAATGTTTGAGTTGGAGGAACTTGCAGGCCTTCACTTGATGCAGTGTTGGCAGAACTCAGGAAACTGTAGTTCCTAAAGGTAATGTGATCATCTAAATATAATGATGTGCCAGCAGAGAGCATGGGCCAGCACCAGAAAGCCTGTGTTCCAGCCTTGGATCTGTTTTCTACTGAGGGCGTGTATGAGCTTCACCAAGTCACCCCACCTCTCTGGACCTCACTTTCTCACATCTCCCAGCTGGGTGATTATTCCTCTCCACTCTCTTCTCTGGGGTGTTACAAGGGCCGCATGAGTTAATTGATGCGAAAACTTTCAAATAAAGCATAGGAATTATTCATGTGTTAGGGATTATTATTTTTCAACCTATTCTCTCCCAAGGAGTATCTTTGTATCTTAGTAGAAGTTTCCAGTGCCTTAAAGGAACTGTGATTAGAAGGAATCCAGGCAGAGTCCTGAAGAACACGTTTTGAATCCTGGTGAGTTTTCAGGTCACTGTTTTGACCACACCATGCAGCAGTTTTAGGCAAAGTTCATCAACTTGATGCCATAAAAGCGAGTTTGTATGACCTAAGCTGGACAGGTACCATGCTTCTTGTCTCACTGCTGTGAAGCCTTGTCCACGGGTGTGTTTTGTATCTCAGTGAACAACCGAAGTATCACCATTATCTCACAGCAACTCATTTCCGGTGTTGACAAATGACTCATAGAGTTTTAGAGTTGGAAAAGAACTGATAGGTGGTAAGACTTTAGGATGTGTGATTAACTAACCCCTCAGGGAACCATGAAATGTTTAATAAATCTTGTAAAATGTTAGACAGGAATGAACCTTCATCCTTTACAGTACTACTGATACACAGTGAGAAAACTCAGATACCTGGGGCAAAAGAATGGATGACTGATTTAAGAGGCGTTGGGAGGAAATAGTCGAATATATATACTGCTATAAATGGAAATTAGGGAGAGAGAAGGGCCATTTTCCTAACTAGTGTTTATTCCAGAATCAACAGAAATTTAAATTGAATGATCTTTTTCTCAGTATCCCTTTTCTCCTACTTATTTTCTCTCCAAAATAATCCAAATGTCTCTCTCTTTCTCTCTCTCTCTCTCTCTCTCTCTCTCTCTCTCTCTCTCTCTCTCTCTCTCTCTCTCTCTCTCTCTCTCTCTCTCTCTCTCTCTCAATAAGCACCAGGACACCTATTCTATGGCACATGCTAAGATACTCCACTTTCATTTTATTTCATCAAGGGTTTAAACATTAATTTAGTGATAATGATAGAACGGGAGGAAATTGGCCCCACAGCCTCAGAACAAATCATACCCTGTACATGTGTCTCTCATATCCAAGACGATTTTCTTTTGAGCTGTTCTATTAGTGTGTAGTTTAGACCACACTCAACCCCGCACGGGAATCTTGCTGAACTTGGCCTGGACTAGTGCTTAGGACCTGCGGCGGATCCTCTGGTGAAGGGAATACAGTAACCTGGAATGACTGATGAGTCAGGGAGGCTGGACAGCAGATTGTCCAGATCAGTATATAATTCCCATGAGAGGAAAGGGTGTGGAGACCAGCTCAGTCAACTCACTGAACCCCTACAAGGCCTGAGTTAAAGGATGCGCCGCAGTTTCCTCTCCATATATGACCTTTCATTCTAGGGTATGGCACATTCAATGAATTACTGGGGCAGAGCATTCTTCCCTGCATTAGAGAACCAGGGCAGCCCAGCAGGAATTTGGTGCCTAGATGAGGGTGAGTGAGGAGGGATGAGCAGAGAGAGGAAGGCTGGACACATCCATGTTCGAGTTGTCCACTTCATGATCTCTTGTTAGGGGTTGCTTGTCACTTCTTCAGGGACCTTCTGGCAGTAGAAGCCATCGTGTTCACCCTCTCTGAAAGGCTGCCTGTGAGGAATGACAAGAAATGGGACCATAGATGCATGGGACACTTGAAGTCAGAGAAACTTTCAAGACTATGAGTCTCAATTCCTCATTTACAGACCCAGATGTTACAGCTCTGCTCTTAGGGTCGCAAAAGTTATGTAAATATTGTGTTTTCTACTGAGATAGATGAAGACCATTTTGATGCCTTGTATACCTGCTGTGTTTTTGGTGTGATTCCCTCCTCTCCCCAGGCTAAGATTCTTTGCATGAATTCTCGAATTCCTCCAATGATGAGAGTTTATAGCATCTGTCAGTGTTGAGTTTTGTTTTTGTTATTTTAAGTGAGCATGCTGACTGTAGGAAATGATGAACTCCAGTGGCAGTTGAGATCAGAGGGACTGAAAACAAAGTCAAGTGTAACAGGACACTGCTTCGGTGGTGTTTTTACCACTCAGATGCACAGCCCTGCTCCACACGTCGTGACTTCATCTATTTCCCCTTTATTTTCCACCAGATCTCCATGGGTACTTTTTTCTCCTCTTACATCTTCTCCTCTGTTCAGAAAGATGCTCATAAAAGGGCAGTGATATTGCTTCTATTTGTCATCTTGAAGGAAACTGGTTTTCCCTGACCCCCTCTCCTCCATTTCCAGCCAGGTCGATTCTTCTTAGGGCTGTGTTTGTCTACGTTCACCTTTTAACGTTTGGGTCAGGGAAGAGACAAGATCCTTAAAACACAATGCCTATTTCCACATCTGAGGAAATGTAAATAGGTTGTTGTAGATTTTGTTAATATCATTTCTGTACCAATTCCTTACCCAGCCAACTCACTACAACCTTGAAACTCAGCATGTTTCTGGGTATCCTGTCTGGTATCTGAAGATTCTCCGAACCCAATCCTGCATGTGGCTAAATTACAAACTCAGAGGAGCAGCTTCACAATAGGAGAACCTTCTGGGCACTGATCTAGTAAACATGTAAGTGCTAAGTTCTGATTGGAATAGGAAGAGCCCCCTCAAAAATTTGTTTTTCAGAATGAATGAGTCAAAGCTCTATGACTTGTTGTCTGCTGGACACAAAACCAAGAAGCCTGATTTAACAGAGAAAGTGGCTGGGGTCAAGGCTGCAAGAACTAATTTAGGATTGGGATTCTTACCCTTGCCCTTGACTCAGGCATTGACATAGCTTCACGGAGAAATAGCATATTCCAGAAATGCCTTGTTTTCTATGATCTCCATCTAGACTAACAAATCACTCTATATTATCAGCCTGTAGTGCATCTCCAGAAAGTACAATAGAGATGGATTATACAACCTACTGAGACCAAAACAAAGATTTATTCTTTAAAAAAGAGAAGTCTTCACATGCATCACTAAACATTAATGGTAATGAAGATGGGTCATTGAGGGTACAAAATGCTGGAATCCTGCATCAGACTGCCCGATGAGGAAATGTTTTAAATCAAAAGGACCATTGCTACCATTACCAGCATTAGTCTCTCTGACATGAAAATCCTGAAGCAGAAGAGGTGACACAAACTCCCAAGAAGTTAGTCCTTTGTCAGAAAAAGATAACCTTGTACAGCTTCCCTAAAACAAATCCAGACACAGAGCTGTCAGCGCACCTGTTTAAACTTGCAAAGCCACCATCTCTGTATTGCAAATTATCTGTTTCATTGTAACTCAAGTTCATCTGTACAAATTGACATTCTAAATTGTTACATGTTATTCTGCACATTTTATTATGAAATAGTTACAGAAATAAGTTAATATAAATTAAAAAGAATATAACAAATTAGTAGAATAAGGAATGGCCAATATTTTTCAAGAAGCTAGCTAAGGTTTCCAATGTTATTTATTATATAAATTAATATTCTCACCACATATCATACCCCAAATGATCCTAGATGTATTTAAGTACCTAAATAGAAAAACAGAAAAAAGACAGCACTGTATTATAGAAACTAAGAAACTGGAGATAAATAATTTTCTCTTATCTCCACAAAAATATAATTATTAGAGTAAGAGCAAAAAAAGCCAAAAAATAATCAGAAGGAAAAATATTTAGAGTTTTACTCTATAATAACCATGCATTTACATATAAAGCAAAAATAAAAGGAAAACAAAATCTGGTAAAATATTTGCACCAAATTTCATATGTTAATGTATTTCTATTAAGAGATCAAACAAATTACAAAATTGAGGTGAAATACATAGTCAAGATGTGCTAAAAACCCAAAACAAGTTTAACATCATTAATAATTGCTGCTCTCCTATTTATAACAGTGAAAAATTGGAAATAACTGTGTCCCCTATGATTAAATATTGACAACAGCATGCAAATTGATACTTATATAATATTTAAGAGGAAGGACAAAGCAGATATAATTACATCCCCTCTCTTCATTCAAAATGATTGAAATAAGAGTAAAAAACACAAAAGGAACTATGTTTAAAAGACACTGAAAAGCAAAGGAGCAAGCCACAGATCAAGATTTTGACAAATTTCTGCAAGACAGAAGACAGGATTACATTAACAAACATACCTCAGTAGAGAAAACCACAGCTCAGTGCACAGGTGAGACCCGTTTACTAAGAATGCACTGACTCCCCTAACACCCCTCTATGTGGAGCAGCCAGAGAAATGAGAGTGCACACTAAGAGGCTGATTCCTGCAACGGATACAAGGCAGTTCTTACCAAGCCTCTCTCCTTGTCTCCCACCTGTAGAGCTGAGAACACAGCCTCAATCTGATACAGTGGCATCAAGACCAGCGGGAGAGAACGAGTCAACAAGTGATGCTAAGTCATATAGGATCATGGCTTACCCATGTGGGAAAACATGAAATTGTTACCAAATGCCAGGGGTTCAGCCTAGGTTCCATTGCTCACCAGGGCATGGAACACCAATCACTGAGATAGAGCGAAGGTGTGCTCTTTCCAGGGTCCACCAGGGGGCGTAGTTTTAAGGGCAAGAATTTCCCAGCGCCATGCGCCCCTCCCACCTCTCTTCATCTGGGAGATGTAATGGTTTATGTTTAAATTTCGCGGGCTCTGGAAGAAACGAAAAGTCAGTCACTCCAGCGGAAGTTCTGAGGAACTCCTCTGATTGGCCAGGGGTCTTAGAGAAGGTGGGGGTTCCTCCCAGGTTAAAAGTCCCCTTCTTCACACCCCTTTGGACTCCATGTTTGGGTCCCCTTCCAGGAACACTCCCTTCGTGGAAGCCGTCTTTCTCTCTCCTGGATTTCCCCTCTGGGGTCCCCTTCCACCCTCTCTGTGGAAGCCTGTCTTCCCCCCCAAACTCCATCTCTCTCTATTCCCTTCCACTCAGTGTGGAAGCTGCGTTCCTCTCCTGGATCCCATCTTCCTGGATTCTCTCACTCAGTGTGAGAGTGAGCTGTTTCTCTCTCCTTCTCCTGTTTCTCTCTCTCTCTCTCTGTAAATAAATCACTTTCTGCAAACACTTTTGAGTCTGGCATTTACTGTGCACTGCGTCGTGGTCCCTTCTCTCATTCTTGAAAGGGCAGGAGGCCAAGAACCTGGAGAAACATCCTCTCAGGGGGGCTGATGGCACCCTGAACCCCAATATTACAATGTGAGTATTGCCAGGGAGGAAGGTTCCATTTGGACAATGCCAGCCAGAGAGATTGGAGCAAAACCTCAAATCTCTTCCTGCTTCCTGCCCCCAACTAAGTTTAGTTGTGTATATAGCAGGGAAAGAAAAGGGGGGTGGGAGTGAGAGGGCAAGAAAGAAGAGTTGGTCACTAGGCAGCAGGTGCATTTCATTGTGCAAATCGTAAGTTTATCAAGCTTCAGTTCCATGGGCATGTGGCTTGTTAGAAAATTGGGCTGCTTTTCAAAAGTAGACATTCTTCTCAGGATAAACATGTAAAATCCATGTGCATTAAAGATGTAAACATGGAAAACAAACCTAAAGCTTTTTGAACATATATAATCAAATATCTTTATAACTTCATTGGGAAGGGAAAAATTTCACACACATGACACAGACATCACAAACTGCACACACACAAAAAAGTCACTATATTACATTTAAAAACACTAGGGCATCATTAGAAATCTTCTTTTCAAGTGGGGGTGGGGAGGGTGAGTCACAAGGGGGAGAAGATATTCTCAGCCTATATAGCAAAAGTTTGTTCATCCAGAATGCTTAAGATATGCTAGAAATCAGTAGGGAAAAGATGAACAACCAAATAGAAAAATAGAGAGATGGTTAATCCAGCAATTCAAGGAGAGAAAATCTAAACGGCCAATGCATGCATATATATACGCCCACACACATACACACATGTTCTCAAACTTTATTCATGACCAAGAATATGCAAATTAAAACAAGAGTGACGTCATTGTGTGCCCAGCACAATGGCAGCAATGGCAGCTGCTACACACAGCTGGACTAACCCCTGAAATCTGAGGAGGTCACAACGCCAGCCCTAGATATAAACCCTGGAAGAATTCATGTACATATTAAAACAGAAATACATTAAAAATGGGGAGCGGGGCGCGGTGGCTCATGCCTGCAATCCCAGCACTTTGGGAGGCCGTGGCGGGCGGATCACGAGGTCAAGAGATCGAGACCAGCCTGGCCAACATGGTGAAACCCCGTTTCTACTAAAAGCACAAAAAATTAGCCGGGCGTGGTGGTGTGTGCCTGCAGTCCCAGCTACTCGGGAGGCTGAGGCAGGAGAATCGCTTGAACCCGGAAAACAGAAGTTGCAGTGAGCCGGGATCGCGCCCCTGCACTCCAGCCTGGCGATAGAGCGAGACTCTCAAAAAAAAAGTTTGCTGCAGCATTGTTTGTCAAAGTGAACATTTGGGTTCAGTTTCTAAATGCATTAGCCTCGGAAGGGTGGAGAATGAATCGTAGGATGGTTTTATGGACCACTATACATTGGCAGGGAAAAGCTACCGCTATCGGTGAATTAACAGCACAAATCAGGTTGTGAGGTGTATTGTATGGTGTCATTTATAAATTGTAAAACACAAAACGACAACACGCGTATCTAGCCAGATGTAGGTTAACATAGCCGAAGTCATTTTTTGGCTTCGAAGTGGGCGGAATAAACACCGAGTCTAGACTAGTGGTGAGCTCTGCACAGGGAGGGAAGAAAAAGCAAATAGGCTGAAGTGGGCAAGACTTGTGACTCTTTTTTTTTTTTTTTTTTTTTTGAGACAGAGGCTTGCTCTGTGACCCAGGCTGGAGTGCAGTGGCCTGATCCCAGCTCACTGCAACCTCTGCTTCCCGGGTTCAAGCGCTTCTCCTGCCTCAGCCTCTCAAATAGCTGGCATTACAGGCACACGCCACCATGCCTGGCTAACTTTTGTATTTTTAATAGGGACTGGGTTTCACCGTGTTGGCCAGGCTGGTCTCAAACTCCTGACCTCGTGATCCGCCTGCGTCAGCCTCCCAACGTGCTGGGATTGCAGGGGTGGCCACTGCGCCTGGCCTTTTCTGTTTTTAAACTTTATGCTCAGGGGTGCATGTGCAGGTTTGTTATGTAGGGAAAAGGTAAACTCGTGTCGAGGGGGTTTGTTGCACAGATGATTTCATCACCCAGGTAGCAAGGCCAGTGCCCGTTAGTTACTTTCCTGGTCCTCTCCTCTGGGAGGCTTCTCCAGCCTCTGGGAGGCTTCAGCGTGTGTTGTTCCTCTCTGTGTGCCGCGTGTCCTCATCCTTTAGCTCCCAGTTCTAAGTGAGGGCGTGCATTTTTTAAGAGAGTGCTACACTACTGTTGGAGTGTTGTTTCAAGTCTGCATTTTTTAATCATCCAGAGGGTGTCAACCAAAAACGTCCTGGTAATAGCCAGAACTCCTATTCCTGCCTGAAGTGGCTTTCCTGTGACTGCACCGAAACGTCCTGCAGCTGTGGTTGAAACAGGAGGACAGGCATGTTTTCGGGGCACACACCTCACCCTGCAGCCTGACCACAGACACTGTGTTCCAGAGATGCCAAATGGGGGGGAAAATGCATCTTACAAGTCACACAAATAAATGTAGTTTATTAATAAACATAATGATGAGTAAACCATTAGTTAATAAGGAAAGGGATGAAAGAAAGAGTATAAGTGCATTTATTACCATTGAACTGCACACGGAAAAATAGTAAAGATGGTAAATTCTACATGGATATTTTACCTCAATTTTTTAAAAAACTGAAATAAATGTAGTTTGATCAGTATTTCTTTCAGGAATATTTCTGCAGCTTTTTTGTTTGTTTTTGCTTATAATTTTTGGTCTGTTCTTTCTGTTTTTCTTTCATCCCCCTGTTGTTTGTATAAATAGGAAAAGATAATTCATTAGATCTTAAAGCTAAGAACACTTTTCTTCAAATGGCAAAAGTTTAATAATATAAAATTACATCTTCTTTGTGGCTATAATCACATTACTTTAGGGAATGGTATTTTCATATGCCTAATATATTAAATGTTTTTAATTGATCTTCATTTTCCCGAAGAAGGAGAACCTCCTTTCCAAGGAGGTTCCTTTGTAATTTTGGAGCAGAGAGTCAATAGTACGAGCCTCGATGCTGTAACAGGCATGGTGGCTTTTATGTTGGAAGGCACTGGAGGCAAATGTAGGATGCACTGCATTTTTCATTTCACAAATGGTAGCAAGTGATGTTGTGTACAATTGATGGGTGCATGACTTAAGGAACTTCCAGCTGCAATAGCAAATAAACCCTGAAATCTCAATCTTTTAAGAAAATAGTAGTTTCTTTCTCAATTGCTCTAAATGAAATTTATTTTACTATAATAAAATGTATCCATGATTTAGCAGATGGCCTTCAGAATGCTGAATCAAGAACCTACTTCCCTCCACTTTCAACATCCATCATCGCTGAAGATTCAAGAAAGTTTTAGTCCCAACTTTAGAATGGGAGAGAACCAGAGTCCTCAGAAGGTGTCACTGCATGTTTTGAAGGCCAGGCCTGAACATGGCACACCCTTCTGCCATATTCCAGTAGCTGGAACGTGGTCACATGGCAAAGGAGGCCAAGAAATGCGAAATCGCTGAATGGCAGCTGAAAAAAGAAAATCAGTTTGGTTTCTTCTAAAACGGATTAAAAAACTGTTTTAAATTCCTTATTAATGTGATCATGCCAATTTGCAAAGATAATACAGGAAAAATGGTAAGAAATGGAGAAAAGAACAATTGACTGTGGAAGTTAGTGGGACTCTGTCTTACAGCTAAGAGGTAATGGGTTCTGTTTGAACTGGGGAAATGAAGCGTGGATTCTGTTTGAACTGGGGAAATGAATCCTGCCTTCTGTTCACCACACAGCAAGCACTGACACTCGCAGAAGTGGTTTTCTCTGAGAACCTGGAGAAAGGATAGGGGTCATGTTGGATTTGGTGATGATACTGATGGTCGTAATGAGGAGTAATTTTTATTTTTATTGTGAATTTTCAGTAATATTTAAAATTTTGATTTTAATGTACATGGATAACTTTAATAATTATGTAATTAATCATAGTAAAAGTGATAAAATATAAGCTAAAAATTAAATTCAGGACAGAGAGCCACTTACATAATGAACAACTATAGATATGAAATAAGAATATTTTTTCATAACTTTTATTATTACATTAGCAAATGTTCTTTTATTTTTTCTTGAGACAGAGTCTCACTGTGTCACCAGGCTGGAGTGCCGCGAGGTGATCTCGGCTCACCGCAACCTCCACCTCCTGGGTTCAAGTGATTCTCCTGCCTCAGTTTCCCAAGTAGCTATGACTACAGGCACACACCAATATGCCCAGCTAATTTTTGTATTTTTAGTAGAGATGGGGTTTTATCATGTTGGCCAGGATTGTCTCGATCTCTTGACCTTGGGATCTGCCCTGCTCATCCTCCCAAATTGCTGGGATTACAGGCGTGAGACACTGCATCCAACTGCAAATGTTCATATTTTTAAGGAGAAATGCAGAATAGAAAACTATACATAGGTATAATCTCTTTTACATAATAAATACTATGCATAGAGAAGACTAGAAGGGAACCACAGGTGTTGTTTTAGTGTATTTACGATGAATTATATCATGGTCATTATTTTTGCTTATATTTTATCTTTGTTGTCATCTAGACTTATAATGAATTGTATTAATGTTCATACTTTGGTGTCTAGAAAATTAAAATGGAATATTTCCTTGTCAAAAAATAAGTAAGCCATGACAGAACGCACAATAACTTAAAAGTGAAGCTGAGTACGGGGTGCTTGCAAGCACAGCTGGCTTTGTCTAACGATGAGGTAATCATTAGAATTAGAGCTCAGGAGGCCGGGCGCAGGGGCTCACGCCTGGAATCCTAGCACTTTGGGAGGCTGAGGCGGGTGGATCAAGGTTGGTCAAGGGTTGGTCCGACCAGCCTGACCAATATGGAGAAACTCCATCTCTACTAAAAAAAAATAAAAAATTAGCCTGGCATGGTGGCGCATGCCTGTGGCCCCAGCCACTCGGGAGGCTGAGGCCGGAGCATCACTTGAACCCAGGAGGTGGAGGTTGGGGAGAGCTGAGATCAAGACTCTGCACTCCAGTCTCAGCAACAAGAGTGAAACTTCATCTCAAAAAAAAAAAAAAAAAAAAAAAAGGAAAAAAGAATTAGACCTCAAGAGCCATAGGTTTCCATCCCAGATATATTGCTAACTAACTGTGTGACCCTCTGTGAGTCACTTTATCAGCAGCACCTCAGTTTTTCACTTGCAGAGTGATGTTGGCATTTTCATGACCTTCAACCCGAGCGTTTTAGCGCAGCCACGAGCCTGGTGCAGCCTGCTGAAGTGGAGCGCACGGAGGACGAGGCCTACGGCAGGGAAGATGCTTCGTGTTCCGCCTCCCGTGACGAGCTCTGTGGGAGGGAAAGCCTTCTAGTTCAGCCCAGTTCTGCTGCCGATGGCTTTTATCCATTGGCCGTATTTATACAGCTGGGGACCTGCAACACAAGCCTCTCCAGGGGAGCCCTTCAGGTCTTCTCTGGCTAAGTACCCCCAGCTCACCCTCTCTAGGTGGCTCAGCTGTTTGCCATTTCCTCATCAGGCTGGTTCATGCCCCAGTTAGTACCCTTATGTGTTCTACATCATTTGATCCCCAAACCCCATTTTTTCCCCACTCAGATATTTCTCTAGGTGAGCTGATTGCAGTGAAAAACGGGGAGGGGGGTCATTTTGTTTTAAATAAGCTTCAGACAGACAGACAGACTATAGTGCTCCTTTCCCAAACAGAGGAAACTTTAATTATCCGTTTTCATGTAAAAGCAGGTGGCATTTCTTGCACACTGTAGAGATGGTATGATTATTAAACAGCTAATAATTAGAGAGCATTCCAGAAGTAAAATCAGCATCTAAATACCCAGTATGATGAGGATGATTTAACTACCGGCTGTGGTGGACAAAAAGTAATGATTCTCTTGTTTATATGTATTTAGCTATCTCAATATACATTTATAAGATCCCAGCCAGAAATATTTCCAAGTTGTAAAATATAAATTGTAGTATTCCTTTGTGGATTGCATACTTTCTTCCCTCTTTACATTTCGAAGAAATTACCTTTTATATATCACTTAAATAATATCAGGCTTTCTGAGGTGCTTAAGACAATCTTAACAGTACCGAGTTAAAATATATCTTTAACATGGTATTTTTTTCTAGTGTTTAGGAAAGCTTCACTCAAGTGCATTTTCGAAGGTCTTTGAAAATGACATATTCCGAGGGCCTCGTGCATTGCTGCTGAATTTAATAGTCCTTAGCAGTCACACTGAAATCCACTCCCTTCTCAGGCAGCATCCCTTCCTAATTCTACCACATAACTACCCTCTTCCTCAAAAGCCTTTTACCACCTAGCAAAAATGGCAACCTGGATTTCAGTGAATATGTATGGATTTAATTTGCAAGCTCTCTGGTCAGGGCTTTGCTCTCTGTGAGTGTTGACGGTGGTGGGGGGAGAAGCCACACTGACGGCCCTAAGAAGCCTTGCCCAGGCTCACCTCATCTCCTTCTCTTCCAGAAGCCCCCCAGGTTCTGTCTTCTTGCCTCCCAGCTTCTGCCCAGTTCAGACAATGGGAGTCAGGATGCAAGCTCTAAGGGGGGGATAAGGAGTCGAGGTCGCAGGGGGGCCTGGCCACTGCCCTCTGCCTCGAGTGCCCACAGACAGCCCTGTCCTGAAGCTTCGGGATGACTGACAGACCACACAGTTCCACAGTTCCTGGCAGCCACATGTTTAATTTCCACTCTTAGAGTTTTGCCTTTTCCAGAATATCATGAGAATGAAATCATGAAGAATATACTCATCGGGGGTGAGGAGAGAGGACTCATGGCTATGGACTGTGAGGGGTCGTCTGGGAGCACTGGGAATGCTTGTGATTGTGGTAGCTCTTACATGACTCTACCGTGGTTGAATCTGTATGCCGAAAAGGGTGAATTTTATTGCATGTAAATTATATTTCAAAAACACCAACTAAAAAGTGAGAAACCACTTAATTATGTCTGTTTTCACTGCACTCGATTCCCCCATGACAATAGGGGGGACTTTCGGAAGATGCTTTGATGTCATTACTCTGTTGTGCATTGTGCATTTTCATAAGTCATTAATATTTACAGGCTGGATGACTTCATCCCTCTTGATTTTGATTATGCAAGGAGATCCTAAACAAAATGTGTTTCAGGAGAAACCCACATGTCCATAGCCTTCCATCCCGTTGTCCAGTCTCCGGGTGGTCCTTCCTTTTCAAGTTTCTACGCTATCACATCAGAAATAGGCATTCGGGCTGGCTGTGGTGGCTTATGCCCATAATCCCAGCACTTTGGGAAGCTGAGGCAGGTGAATGACTTGAGGTCAGGAGTTCGAGACCAGTCTGGCCAACATGATGAAACCCTGTCTCTACTAAAAGTACAAAAATTAGCCGGGCATGGTGGCATGAACTGTAATCCCAGCTACTGGGGAGGCTAAGGTGGAAGAATCGCTTTAACCCAGGAGGCAGAGGTTGCAGTGAGCCAAGATCACACCATGCACCCTAGCCTGGGCGATGGAATGAGGCTCAATCTCCAAAAAAAAAGAAAAGCAAAGAAATAGGTATTGGAATTTATGTCATCCTTGGTCCTTGGTGGCTGGGAAGCTTTTGAGACTAGATTCGTACTCATGAAGGTTTTCTATTAAGTCGGCTGAGTATTTCTTTGGCAATACAATTCCTCAGACATCTAACAGATTTCTTTCTTTCCCCTCAAGTCTAAGGACTAGTATCTACACCCAAAGTTTGGCTTCACCTTCTCCAGTGTGCCTGAGTTCATCACCCCTTTGCTTCCTGTCAATCCACAGCAAATGGCTGAGACTGCTTAGAACAGTCAGGGGAAGACGGCTCTCACCAGACGATGGCCCCAGTCACGCGACTCAGCTGAGAACCTTCATTAGGCTTTGCTGTGGGAAGTGTTGTGACACCCCATGTTTCTTCCTGGGTTCAAGAGCAGATGGGTTTTCTCAACCTCAAGGTCCCAAGTGTCTTGATACTCTTATCTTGCTTTCATTTTCTTTGCATATATCTCACTCTTCCCTGTGCTGATCCGTGTCTTTTTTCTATTAATGTACACTATTTTGTAGTGGAAAATGGTCC
>PVKP010018457.1:16737-44374 GCA_004027715.1 Plecturocebus donacophilus | reverse complement strand
TACACATTTATCCTTTCCAGTATTATTTTTCCTACATTACTGCAATGCTAATGGTGATCATTTTCATTCTGCCTGAAGAATTTCCTTTATATTTCTTTTAGTGTAAACCACAATAATTTTGCTTAATTTTTGTTTGTCCTTAAAATGTCTTTGGTTTAATTTTTGATGAAAATTTTGCTGAGTATAAAATTCTAGGCTAGTAGTTCTTTACTTTTCACACTTTAAAGATGTTCTTGGGAGGAGGGCAAAAGTTGAAAAACTACCCATTGGGTACTATGCTTACTACCTGGGTGATGGGATCAGTTGTATCCCAAACCTCAGCATCATGCAATATACCTGTGTAACAAACCTGCACATGTATTCCCTGAATCTAAAATAAAAAGTGAAATTATTTTTTTAAAAAATATAATAGGCTGGGTGCAGTGATTCATCACAATACTTTGGGAGGCCAAGGCAGGCAGATCATGAGGTTAGGAGTTCGAGACCAGCCTGGCCAATATGATGAAACCCCATCTCTACTAAAAATACAAAAATTAGGTTTGGTAGTGCACACCTGTAGTTCCAGCTACTCGGGAGGCTGAGGAAGAAGAATTGCTTGAATCCGGGAGGCGGAGGTTGCAGTGAGTCGAGACTGTGCCACTGCACTCCAGCCTGGGCAACAGAGCGAGACTCCATCTCAAAAAAAAAAAAAAATAATAATAATAAATAAAAATTAAAATGTTGTTTCATTGTTTTCTGACATCCAGTATTTTTGTTGAAAATTCAGATCTCATTCTTACTAATACTCCTTTGAAAGAATGCATCTCACCTTCATTTTGTAGACAAATAGACTAGAAGACTTGAAAGCCAAAGAGCATGTCAAAGATTATTCTGTCAATAATGTTCAGTCAAGGAAAATATTTTCAGATGTTTATTTCTGATTAACTTGCTATACAGAATGAAACACCTTGTTACACAGGAAATGAGAAACAGCATCTAATTCCTTGAGGTGTTCTCCAACCAGCATCTGCCACCTCCTCAGCTCATTTTCTTTACTTTATAATTAATCTAAATCAAATACTTCATATTTCTGAACTACTGTGTGATACAGTATTTATATGTAGTTTTATAGAACAGCTTCACTTCTACAACAGCCCTGAGAATATTTGATAAGTTGTTTCAAAAAGAAATAGACATGCTCTGACTATTCAAGTAGTCAAGAAAAATTGGGAGTGAAAACTCAACTTAGTCAAAATCAGAATCGCATCTTATTGCATCTATGTTGCTAAATCAGACAAAATCAAAGCCTAACTATTATCGCTTATGAATTGTAAGAACTTCATTTTCCCCCATGATTAGGAATCTTAGTCAAGTGGTAAGTGAAAGTTGATTCAAAGGGGAATACAGTTTCATTGTCCCTTGTAGGAAGTGTTAAGTATAACATTGCAAAATGCTATTCAGAGGAACTGGAAGAATAAATACACATGTTTTGTTGCTTCAGGTTTAAGTAGAGGAAAGAAATGGTAAATACTTAACATAGCTATGGTTATAAGGAACATATAACTTGACTTGAATGCCAAGAGACCAGCCTAGCACACCCAAATATTAGTTGTGAAATGTATCAGAAATAGAGAACCTGCATCTGCTACTGAGAAGAACACCAAGGGCCTGGCTAATTTTGACGTAGCCACTGTGAAGGCTGCCATGGCCCGTAAAATAAAATAAAATAAAATAACATGTACTACATCTTGTTAATCCATGTATAGCAAAAATAGCACACAGCTGTGTTAAAATCCACAGTTACAGAAGCACTAAAGCGTTTCCAGACTACAGTTAAAAAAAACTGCTGACTTATTGTGAACTTTGAATGAAAAATTGCTTGATCCAGCTCTGTCAACTGTACATATTATTTTCTTTTAAGGGTTGAAACAGACTAACTGAATTTAGGCTTCCATGAATCATAGACTGGAGAGGACCCATGGAGGGCCATTTTTTCTTTCCTCTTCCCTTTGCAGATGTTAAAACTCAGGCTTAGAAACCTGGGGTCAAGTTAAAAAAATATATGACTTAGATAGCAGAGGCTTTATTTAGAAGAAAGACTATTGCAATAAAAAGAACTCTCTGATTGCAGAAATCTGCATGACTCAAAATCAAACAGAAAAAGGATTTTCTTTTATAGGGTAAAGAGGGTACAAGCAGAGATAAGCAGAATCTCTGCAGAGGAAACTGGACTCACAATGGGAAATGGTCAGTGGCGTTTGACAGGAAAGTATCCCACTGTGGTCAGCCGATTCCGATTTGGAGCGATAAGAGGGACACATTCCACATTTTTTTGTGTTTTCTCAGGGTTTGGAGTAAGCAGCATTTAGGGGCCTGTAGGAAATCGAGGAGACTGAATAAAGTCCGGTCAAGACAAACAGAGAATGAGAAATGGGAAACTGAACACTTGGTCTTTGGCTTAAGATGCACAAGGTCTGGAGCCTAAAGGTTCCTAATGGGTGGGGCCTGCTCTTTTCTCCCACTCCCTTTCTGTGTGCCTATTACCAATGCCCTAAGAAGGATGGCTTCTCTCTCTTTGCCCTTGTCTGTTTTCCCTTTCCTTTCTGTAACCCCATTTAAAAATTTTTCTTGGCCAGGCGCAGTGGCTCATGCCTGTAATCCCAGCACTTTAGGATGCCGAGGCAGGCGGATCACGAGGTCAAGAGATCGAGACCATCTTGGCCAACATGGTGAAACCCCGTCTCTACTAAAAATACAAAAAAATTGGCTGGGCGTGGTGGCATGTGCCCGTAGTCCCAGTTACTCGGGAGGCTGAGGCAGGAGAATTGCTTGAACCCGGGAGGTGGAGGTTGCAATGAGCTGAGGTCATGCCACTGCACTCCAGCCTGGCTCCTGGTGACGGAATGAGACTCTGTCTCAAAAAAAAAATTTTTTTCTCAAGATCCCTGACAGATGCCAAACTTCTTTTCAAGAATTCCCTCTGCATACTTCTTCTCCATTTGATTGTTTGATTGGTGTTTCATCCTCTGCTCTACTGGCATCTTGGACTAGGCAATTCTTTGTCTAGAGGGACTGCTCTCCCTTCTTCCTTTTTTTTTTTAAATTCATATATATATATATATATATATATATATATATATATATAGATGGGGTCTCACTATGTTGACCAGGCTGGGCTTGAACTTCTGGCCTCATGCAATTCTCCCATCTTGGCCACGCAAATATCGGGATTACAGGTGTGAGCCATTATGTCTGACATGATCATTCCCTTCTTTATTTGTTCCTTCCTTCCTTCATTCATTTGTTAAACTAGCAAGTACTTTTGAGCTTCTCTGTGGAACAATATAGTAGCAAACTTTGAGTCCTTGCTTTGAAAACAATACCTCCTAGTGGGGAAATCAGATAAATAAATTTAAGTTAATAAATAAATACATACATACAGTATGAAAAAGATTATAAAAGAGCTATGTTGGGAGGCCAAGGTGGGTGGATCACCTGAGGTCAGGAGTTCGAGACCATCCTGACTAATGTGGTGAAACCCCATCTCTACTAAAAGTACAAAAGTTAGAGAGGCTGAGGCAGGAGAATTGCTTGGATCTGGGAGGCAGAGTTTGCAGTGAGCCAAGATTGCACCATTGTACTCCAGCCTGGGTGACAAAGCTAGACTCCGTTCTCCACTGCCCCTCACCCCCTCAAATAAAACTCTGACTCTAAGTCTAATCTAGTGATTCTCAACCAGGAGTGTTTTTGCTTTCTAGTGGACAGATGGCAATATTTGAAGACATATTTGGTTTTCACATTGGGGTGCATCCTGGCACCTAGTGGCTTAAAGGCATACGATGTGGCTGAACATCCTACAGAGCTCAGAATGGTCTCCCTCAACAAAGAATTCCCCAGCCCAAGACACCAGAAGAGCAGAAGATGAAACACTGATCTGAGCCTTGACCTAAGCAACCAATGTCAGGAATTTTCAGAATGTGAGCTCAACAATGGGCCCTGCCATGTTCAATAAACAGGTGGGTGTGGAACAGCCTAGCTTTAAAATAAATGGCTTCAAAGTCTCATTTGATGTGAAAGCTTTGTTTTGTCAGGAAAATACATGTGCATTGTAGGGCTAACTTCAAATACGGCTCTGGGCCTGCCCTTTTTACACTGGAGTATTCATGCCTGTGTCAGCCCACCTCTCCCACCACACTCCCTATGAAACAGTGTTTTAACCTCGCAAAGTATATTCTAGAAGAGATGAAGAGTGTATGGACAAGTATCTAAAATGCTCCAATCTACTACTGTATCTATGGACAGATAGTGAATATTTATGGATTATGAACCACATATCCTTTTTTATAACTCTTGTCACATATTTTTTCTACAATCCCTTAAAAATGTAAAACTATTAGGTGCAGTGAACTATGGTTTAGGTCGGTTTATGCATATCAAGTTTGCAGACCATTACCATGAGTATGCCCGCCTCATGGTAATGGTCTGCAAACCACATTCTAGTTTTTATTTTTATTCTTTTGAGACAGGATCTCACTTTTTCATCCAGGATGGAGTGCAGTGGTGCCATCTCAGATCCCTGCAACCTCAACCTCCTGCACTCAAGTGATTTTCTTGCCCCAGCCTCCTAAGTTGCTGGGGCTGCAGGCACATGCCACCACAACTGGCTAATTTTTTTGCATTTTTTTGTAGAGCTGGGATTTCATCATGTTGCCCAGGCTGCTCCACCTGCCTCAGCCTCCCGAAGTGCTAAAATTACAGGCATGAGCCCCCACACCTGGCCTTTCAAACCACATTTTAAAGACCAGAGTTATTGAAAGATTCGAGAAAGAAAACGTTTTTTGTTTGTTTGTTTTTTGCTTTTTTTTTCACTCTAAAACAGTATCTTGCTCTGTTGCCCAGGCTGGTGTGCAGTGGCATGATCTTGGCTCACTGCAGCCTCTGTCTCACGGGTTCAAACGGTCCTCCTGCCTCAGCCTCCGGAGTAGCTGAGATTACAGGTGCATACCACCATGCCCAGCTAATTTTTGTACTTTTAGTAGATACAGGGTTTCACCATGTTGGCCAGGCTGTTCTTGAACTCCTGACCTCGTGATTCACCTACCTCAGCCTCCCAAAGTGCTGGGATTATAGGAGTGAGCCACGATGCCCAGCCTGTTTGTTTTAAGAGAAAATGTCTCACTCTGTCACCCAGGCTGGAGTGCAGTGGCACAATCATAGCTCACTGAAGCCTAGAACTCCTGGGCTCAAATGACCCTCCTGGCTTCAGCTTCCCCAGTAGCTAGGACAATGGGCACACACCACCATGCCCAGTTAATTAAAAAAAAAAATGTATAGAAACAGGGTCTCACTACGTTCCCTGGGCTTGTCTCAAACTCCTGGCCTCCCCTCCTTGGCTTCCCAAAGCTCTGGGATTACAGGCATGAGCCACCATGCCTGCCTGAAAAGAGTTTTGATAGTTTAACCTTAAATCATCTAACTCTACATGGTCAAACCATATTTGGACAGCAGGACACCAGTTTGTAGCCCTGTTTTTAGGGACGAGTGTAACTTTATCTTCCATGTATACCTTTTTCAACCTTATGTTAATTGCTTCTTTTAAATTTGTGACAAAACTTCCTTTTTAAACTATCTGGTAGTTGGTGTTGAAATCGCTACAGCAGGATCACTGCATAATACAATTTGAAAGTTTTATTATTTATTTTATGTTCAAGAAAATTAAAAACAACTAATTTTTACGAACGTACTACAATACACAAATGCTTCTGAATGCATGGTATCTTCTGATCTTTAAAGGAATCCTGTGCAACTACTTGGGAGACAGAAGCAAGAGAATTGCTTGAACCAGGGAGTCAGAGGTTGCAGTGAGCCAAGATCGCGCCACGGCACTCCAGCCTGGTGACAGAGCAAGACTCTGTCTCAAAAAAAAAAAGCAATTCTGTGAAATAAACTAAATAAACTAGTAGATATTGTTCTGGCCTTTTAAGAGAAGAGAAAATGGATTACTAGAATTTTCATTGATTTGCCTACTTGGCAGATGATAGAACCTAGATAAAAAATTGAGCCCAGTGTTTTTTTTAAAATCTACTCACTAACTTCTTTATAAGCAGCAAAAATGCCAATTAAATATGTGTTGTATACTTGTCCTAGCTTAGGTCTTGTGATATCAGTTCTTACTATCTTACTTTTTAGGGCTCTATTGCACTGAAATGCATTGATTAGAGTTACTTCCAAACAGGCTTAATTTTTTACCATGGAGTATCTTAGCAACATAGAGCAACATATTTCCTGCACATTGATGAGATAAAATCTTATGTACATATTATATACCCTTTGAAACCCAAAGGTTTCAGGGCTTCTACTGCTCCTTTATATATTGAAAGGGTTTGACGGTATCCCTACCCAAATCTCATCTTGAATTGCAGCTCCCATAATTCTCATGTGTTGTGGGAGGGACCTGGTGGAAGATAACTGAATCATGGGGGCTGTTTCCCCCATACTGTTCTCATGAGAGTGAATAACTCTCATGAGATCTGATGGTTTTATAAGGGGTTTACCCTTTTGTTTGGCTCTCATTCTCTCTTGTCTGCTGCCATGTAAGATGTGACGTTGTTCCTCCTTTGCCTTCTGCCATGATTGTGAGGCCTCCCAGCCATATGGAACTGTGAGTCAGTTAAAGCTCTTTCTTTTGTAAATTACCCAGTCTTGGGCATGTCTGTATCAGCAGCATGAAAACGGACTAATACATGTATTGTGAAACTTTGAGATGATGCCTTGTAATCCCATAGGATTTGAATATAGTTTACAATCTGATTAAAACCTGCTGCGGAAAAAGCCCACCACAGAGTCCAGTAACAACGACGCTTTGAGGAGTAGCACTCCCACAAATCCTGGGACCACTGCAGAAAATCTCTCAAAGCCACATTGCTAGGCTTTGGGCTACTGCTGGCATCCAGGTCCCCTGAAATGGTGAATAATTCTGAGTGAACTGCATTGTGATCCTTGTGAGATTTCTCTAAGATAGCATCCTCTCTCCGTGGCTTTTGAGGGACTTCTTTTTTTGGGGGTTTTGCATGAAAGAATACGCTGTTCTTGGGCATTGGTTAAAAAAAAAAAAAAAGTGAGAAAAGGAAGGCCACGGAGACAGAGGCCAAGGACATGATGCTGAAGTAAAAGTGTAACAGGTTCTCCAGGGATACCAAGAGTTGGGCCAGCATGGACCCTGCTGTGTAGGCGACCAGCGTGATGCTCCTGCAGTAGCCGCTCACTCTCTGGTAGTGCTCAGGGCTGACCACACTGTATATGTAGGCATAGTAGGCCACCTCGGCGGTGGTGACCATTCTGTAGAAGAACTCTACAACCTGCATGGTCTTCACTCCTTGGCCAAACAAGAGCAGCAACCAGGTGATGATGCAGCTAATGCCTTGCAAGACGATGACTGGCGTGTAGCGGACGTAATCAGTGAGGACAAACACAGGCAGCAGCAGCACCAGGTAGGAGTACGTCCAAACGGGGAAGATCTCATTTGTCATCTGCAAGATTAACTGGGGAGAGTGCAAAGACAAAAAACATCAGGACGTGAAATACACCCTGGGCCTCTGACACTTAACATCATCAAGATGACATGTAACAACCCCAGGAATCAGAGGTTGGCCTTTGCCAAAGTGGGTCTAGTTTCATGGTTTCCATGAGTTTTTAACAATACATTGGAAAGCAATGGGAAACTGAAATTCAGGGAAACAAACTGAATGACAGATATTCATAAGGTATGAATTCATACCTCCAGGTGTAAAAAACACAGCAGCTATTGTCTTGGTGATCTGCCTTTAAAACTTTATAAATGTAATTTAATCTGCAATAAGCTATGGAGGCCAGGAAGAGGCCATAATGGATAAATTAATCTTTTTTACACTTTAGATTTCCGGAACTATCTAGGGCTGCTCAGATACCGTTGCTTACTAGCATGTAACAAAATAGTTTATTCTTCCCAGTCAGAACAAAAGGTTAAGAAGGATGTTTCAGTACTGGAAGAACCTGACTGTCTTCTTCCCCTTTGATATTCATCATTACGAAAATGAGCAGCCCATTGTGATACCATCTCCGTGATCAGGAAAATACAGAACAAATGACCAGTTTGACGTTGAATGTCAGAGGAGGAAATGTGTGTGTTTGTCTTCTACTCTTCTGTTTTCTTGGCTTTACTTTTTTGGGCTGCCCTGAAGAAATCATAAGAAACTACTTAGTAGCTCTCTCAGTCAAGTCAATTTTGGCCACAGTTTCTCTTGGAACTGGTGGCATTAGCCAGTTATCTGAGCCCATCTGTAGTGATTGTTTCATTTTCTGTAAGGGGAATGCACAGTGGGTGGAGGATGGCATAAAGGTGGTTGGGTTAGGCCTCCTCAAATCCCTGTCCTCTGAATTTCTAGACAACTGAAATAAACCCATAGATTTACTAAGCCTGAGAATGCCCTTTGCTATGACCTAATCTGTGCCCTCACTCTTTGGGTTCTCAGGTAGACTTTTACCCAAGCACTCTTCAAGTTGTGTAAAAGTTTATTCTTGCTGTTTTTGGCTTTTGGGTATAATCGCTAACAAGGGAAAAGCTGTATGCCAGATATGCTTTTTGTGACAATCTCTGGTGTTTGAATCCAACCAAATGATAGCTTCCAGCTAAACCAATTTGTACCTAATGGCATGTACTGGTGTTTATTGTGAGGAAAAATGGCGGATTGCTTTAGAAGGCAAAAGCTACTTGGTGTGAGGTGGGTGAATGTAGATGGTAGCTAGGAAAGAGAGGCAAAATAAGAGAAAATTCTTGGCTAGGTGTAATGGCTCATGCCTGTGATCTCAGCACTTTGGGAGACCAAAGTGGGAGGATTGCTCGAGCCCAGGAGTTCAAGACCAGCCTGGGCAATATAGTGAGACCCTCTCTCTAAAAACACACACAAAAAATGTAAAAATTAGCCTGGCACTTGTAGTCCTATCTACTTGGGAGGCTGAGCCCAGGAGTTTGCAGCTGCAGTGAGCTATGATCGTGGCATTACACTTCAGCCTGGGCAACAAGAGTGAAACTTCATCTCAAGAAAACAAACAAACAAAACAAAACAAAAAAACAGACATTTAGATTCAACAAGTCTTGGGTGGGGTCTGAGTATTTACATTTCTAACAAATTTCCAAATGATGCTGTTATGCTGGTTCAGAGACTACACTTTGAGAAGCACTGACTTAGAAGCTTCTTATTCCTGTGACTATAGTAAAAGTTAAAAACAGCCTTAATGTTTATAAATAAAGGGGAAAATCATCAGAGGACTGTTCACATGGTTGTCAGTAACTTTTCTCCTGCCCCACCCTCCCCACCAAGTTTCATTTTATCCTCTAAGACTTTAATTTATTTATTTATTTAAGACAAAGTCTCCTTCTGTTGCCTAGGCTGGAGTGCAATGGCATAATCTCGGTTCACTGCAACCTCTGCTTCCCGGGTTCAAGCCATTCTCCTGCCTCGACCTCCCCAGTAGCTGAAATTACAGATGCCCACGACCATGTCAAGCTAATTTTTGTATTTTTAGCAGAGAGGGGGTTTCACCATACTGGCCAAGCTGGTCTCAAACTCCTGACCTCAGGTGATCTACCCATCTTGGTCTTCCAAAGTGCTGGGATTACAGGCATGAGCCACTGCCCCCTGCCAGACTTATACTCTTTAGTGGGGATGACTTCATTTTAGGTTAATGATAATATCATTGATGATTATCAATATCATTAATGATAATGATAATATCAGCACTAAAGCCCTGGAGTATTGTTTTTGTACAACTGAAAGATTAAGTAAGGCTGTGTTGCACTCATTCCATTTTTGCTGTGAATTTATATTTTTGACAGGGTGCAGTGGCTCATGAATATAATCCTAGCACTTTGGGAGGCCAAGGTTGGGGGATGCTTGGGCCCAGGAGTTTGAGATCAGCTTGAGCAACATAGTAAGACCCTGTCTCTACCAAAAATGCAAAAATTAGCCAGGGGTAGTGGTGCACACCTATAGTCCCAGCTACTCAGAAGGCTAAGACGACCATCTGGGAGATTTTATTTGTTTTTAGTACCTATCTCTAAAAGAAGAATTATGTGACACCTAAACAAGATCATGTCATGGATAAAATTCAAATATGACATTTAGAAATAATTTTCTGAGTTGATATTTTGGCCCCCGTTATAATTCTTTTCTACTATGTACCCATACTGAAAAGTAGCCATACTGAAAAGTAAGAATTCATGTTCAGAATGAGAAGCCTCAGGGTTGGCTGATGGTAGGTGGGATGAGGGCACCTTTTATTATAGATAGAAAGGCTCTAGCAGCTCCAGGTGAGATCTCACCCACTCGGTCATTCACCACTTCCTTCCTTTAGCCTCCCTGATCCTCTCCATCTCCTCCCCTCTTTCCATTAGATCTCATCTCAGTCCAGCTCTGGCATGCCATTTAAGACCATGAACTCCGCAGTCAGACAATCAGGTCAAAATCCTTCTCTGCTACTTGCAAATATGTGACCTTTGGCAAGTTACTGGACCTCTTTATATCTCAGATTCCTCATCTGTAAAGTGGGGATGATAATATGTTTTGAGGAGTCCATTCACTAGTACATGTTAAAACAATGCCTGCCACACACTACACAGTCATCAGTCGTAAGCTATACAATTTGCAGTACTGATGGCTTTGAACGGTATTGATGTGTTGACACGCACATCTTACCACTAGCCTGGGATCTCCTGGAGAGCAGGGATTCAGCTTTGTCACCTTAAGAGTCTAGCACAGTTTCTGACCCAACAAAGGTATTGAGCCTGTAATCCCAGCACTTTGGGAGGTAGAGGCAGGAGGATCACTTGAGGCCAGGAGTTCAAGACCTGCCTGGCTAACATGGCAAAACTCTGTCTCTACTAAAAATACAAAAATTAGCCAGGCATGGTGGCACATGCATGTAGTCCCAGCTACTCTGGAGGTTGTGGCACGAGAATTGCTTGAGTCCAGGAGGCAGAGGTTACAGTGAGCCAAGATCTCACCACTGTACTCCAGCCTGTGCAACAAAGTGAGACCCTGTCTCAAAAAAAAAAAAAAGTAGGTAACTAAAAGTGCTTGTTGAAAGTACAGTCATTGAACCAGACTTTTCTAACTGGCCATAAAAGTCAAATAATATGTTTCCAAGTGTTTAACTTATTTAAAGTTGTTCTTTGAAATGAGAACTACAAGCCACCATTGATTCTCAAGAATGTGTTGGTTGCTTACTCTTAAAACAGCTTTGCAATGTGGAAAAGAGGATTTACTGGTAGGAAGAACATGGAGATTGTAGTTGAGTAAGTTAAATCTCTAATCCATTATTTCAAGTCTTATGATCCTGTACAAGTTTCTCTGTGTCTTGGGGCCTCAGTTTTTCTTACGTGAAAGGGGAGATTGTAATGTGCATCACACAGGCATAGTGGTGAAGAAATTTCCTACCATAATGCCTTCATGGTAGCAGGTGCATAACATGGGTTACATTCCAGTCTCTGTGTAGGAATCCACATCTAGCTTCTGTGGCCATGGATGAGAGTGGGATCATCTACAAAGAGTGGAGGGACTGGTCATCATCTAGCTCATCTAAGCCACAGGCATGTGCTGGAGACTGAAATGATTAAGTTTTAGGTGAGTTTAGCAATTCAGATTGTTATTTACACTGATTAGTCCTGTTGGCAGTTGAGGGGAATAGCCAGAGGAAACTTGTAGTTTTTAGAAATAATCCTCTGGAAAGTGAGATACTAAATAATTGTATACTTTATAAAAATCCATAATTTCTTGTCACCAGATCCACTGCCGTTTTTACAAGTGTATTTTGGAGAACATTAATTCCTGGGTTACTAATAATAAAACACAGAGTAGAAACAATTTCTAGGGCTAGGTGCAGTGGCTCACACCTATCATCCCAGAGTTTTGGGAGGCCAAGGTGGGAGGATCACTTGAGCCCAGGAGATGGAGGCTGCAGGGAGGTATGATCGCATCACTGCACTCCAGCCTGGGTGATAGTGTGAGACCCTATCTCAAATAAAACCCCCAAAATTAGCCAGGAAATCTCAAATCCTCTTTCTGAATCAGGCATGAACAAAACATCACTCACCATTTTTGAGACCCAGGAGAGACCATGCTTTTGGTATTTACATTGGAAATAACTCCTGATTCCTCCCGTAATGCTAGCAGCAGAATGTGTAACTCAAAATGGTTGGGTGGGTTGGTTCGACTAAATTAGGAAGCCCATCACCAGCACAATGAAAAGACTCAAAGAATGAGTGATCGCATGGAGAAATAGCTATGACAAATCCTCTTCAATGTGAGATTTCCATGACTCTGATTAGGATGGGCACCAAGTTTGCCCCCTGCTAGTATCTTCATTTATTGTAAAAAGATGGTGAATGGTATGTATTTATTTCATCTGTTAGCATTCTGCTTACACAGCCCCTCTGAACTGAATGGTTTTCCTTATGGACTACAGAAAACAAATGACTACCTAGGAAGAGCTTTGAAAACATAAATAGTACAATATTTCTTGATCATTGGTCTCTCTGAGATGGAAGGGAACAAAAAACTCAGCCTGAAAGATTCAAACACTCCTTCTTTAGGGCTGTTTTTCTAACTTCAAGGCATGTTTTCTATTTTTACAATTAAAGGCAGAGTTATAACCATGGGGAAAAAAAAGACAAACAGTGAATTTACAATCCTATGTTATACCGGTGGCATACTTTTTAATATATCAAGCAGGTGTTAGTTTTTATTTAATGTTTAGCCTCTGCTTCAAAGGTCATTGGAAAACCAGTTAAAATGTCCCTGAAGAAATGCTCTGACTTGCTCCTAATTATGTTAGAATGCAAATTTCTAACCTTTGCAAAGAAGTTGGGTGCTGTGAAAGCAGTGGACTTCTGGTCTGGGACACTGATCTATCCTAGTGTTGCTATATACAGGGAATCCTGGAACTTGGGGGCTCTGGCTACTGCGGAGCTGGTGGGCTGCTTTGAGGAGCTTGGTATTTCATAAACATCCCAGCTATTACTGTGATGTGGCCATGAGTTATTTTTTTTTCTGTGACTTAATCACAGCTAGCTGACCTTACTCAGACTTCTTAACCTTTCTGAGTCCCACTGATTAAAAGAAGATAAAAATTGCCCACCATCTTGTTTGTAAGAAGTAAATAAGATCAATAGGGGAGGAATCCAGGCAGCACCTAATACAATAAATACGGCTGTCTTTCCCTTGCTTTTCTTTGAAAATCTGGTCTAGTCCCAGTCACCCAGAAGATCACAAGGACCAGTGAATTGGTGATAAAATAAAAGCTCATAATGTCAGACCCAGCTAATATAGATTGTTGATCATCTGTGCAAAAATCAGTGTAAAAGGCTACAAAATCAATTTCAAGGCTACGCTGGAAGAATAAGGAGAGATTGAAAAAGTAAATTTATAGCTTAATTAAGGTTGCAAGGAGAACCATTTCTTTAAGGAATTACACTGTCTGAAAGCACTTAATAAATATTAACTTATCATTCTTATCTGCCCTTTAATCAAATTTTTAGTTCTTTATTCCATAGTTCCTTCCATAGGGAACCCTTGGTCAGCTTCATCAGATTCTGCCCAAAATACACGCTTTTCACGCACATTCTTCCCCATTTTGATTCCTCTCTACATAGTCTAAATCAGCAAATATTTACCATATGTACTTTTTAAAGAGTTGAAAGGAAGTGATCCCTATATCCTAGTTCCTCATGACTCATGCCTCTCAGCATTAGAAGTATTTTTCATCCAGATGACTTAAATTAACATTCCACGCCAACATTTCCCATCTGAACCTTGGCCTGCCAGTTTTTCCAGGCAATGTTGGTTAACGCCCACTGACCATGTAGTCTCATCATTTTTAATGGTGATGAGACATCCTCCCAGTTCACTTGCAATAGTCAATGTCATGGAGCTTGCTATTTGGATGCCATGAGCTAGGACTACGGACTCATTCCAATAGCCTGTTTCTCTGTCATCCAGGAAATCACAAGGCTCAGTGAATTGTTGATAGCAATTTTGGTACTGAAAAGTAGGGTGTGGCTATACCAAAGATGTAATTCTGTCAGGGGTAGTAATTTTTTGCACCATGTTGTAACCAAATATGTAATTCTCTAATGGGTAGAGGCTAGAAGTGTTTTGAAGCACTTGATAGAAAAAGACAGATCACATGTCAGAGATTGTTGGTAGAAATACAGACATAGAAGACAATTCTGGGCTAGGTGCAGTGACTTATGCCTTCAATCCCAGCACTTTGGAAGGCTAAGACAGGTGGATCACGAGATCAGGAGTTTGATGCATGGCCAACATAGTGAAACCCCATCTCTACTAAAAATACAAAAATTAGTCAGGCATGTAATCCCAGCTACTTGGGAGACTGAGGCAGGAGAATTGCTTGAACTCAGAAGGCAGAGATTGCAGTGAGCCGAGATCTTGCCACTGCACTCCAGCCTGGGCGACAGAGCAAGACTTCATCTCCGGGGGAAAAAAAGACAATTCTGATGAGGTCTCAAAAGGAAGAGAGGAGAGCTACAAAGAAAGCATCTATTGTCTTAGAGAATACATGTACTACCATGTACAGAATGTTCCTAGAATTACGAACATTACAGGTGTTTTGATGAGGTCTCAGATGGAAAGAAGGAACTTTTATTCAACACTGAGGGAAAGGTGATTGATCTTTGTAATAAAGTAGCAGAGAACTTGGCTGTATTATGTTGTGCTGTTGGAAGGAAAGTAGAACTTGTAAGTGATAATGCACTTGGATATTTAGCTAAGGAGATTCCCAAGAAAAGTGTGCAAAAAGGAAGCCTGATTTCTCCTTGCTGCTTGTAATAAAATGTGAGAAGAAAGAGATAACTTGAAGAAGGAACTGCTAAGCAAAAAGGAAGCAGAAACTGATTTGGAAAATTCTCCACCTGTCCAAATCATATACTATAGAAACGTCAAAAGTATGGCTCAACAAGTGTTTGCTAAATAAATAAGGTATGTGGCTTGTGGATCCAATCGGTTATCTCATCAGAAACCAGGAATGGAGATGCAGTTGTTCAAGAAAGATCTGTGTAGGGTGCTCTTGTCTGAAGGCTTAGATCACTATGAATTTCTTGGGAGGTTGACCAGGCTTTTGAGAATTTTATACCAGGTGAAACATTGCCAGTCTGGACTGAAAGAGACAATACAATTAAGAAGGATGACTTAAACTCTGGAGCACTGGATGCAGAGCCCACAGCCAACAGGACCTCCTCAGGGCAGGGCCACCACCCTACTGGCCCAATAGAGACCTGTAAAAAAGACGGCAGTGGTTACAAACATTTGCATCTCAGCAGGGGGAATCTTTATAAAATAAATAACCAATCAAGTAAAGACTATTTAAAAATTTATACATTTTTATCTGAAAATTGCAATTTTCTTTCTTTTTTTTTTTGAAATGGAGTTTCACTCTTGTTGCCCAGGCTGGAGCACAGTGGCATGATCTCAAGTCACTGCAACCTCCGTCTCCTGGATTCAAGAGATTGTCCAAACTCAGCCTCCCAAGTAGATGGGATTACAGGCACCTGCCACCATGCCCAGTTAATTTTTGTATTTTTAGTAGAGACGAGGGTTTCACCATGTTGGCTAGGCTGGACTTGAACTCCTGACCTCAGGTGATCTGCCTGCCTCTCCCAAAGTGCTGGGATTACCGGCATGAGCCACCATGCCTACAATGTTGTTTTTTTAAAACTGGATACTATATGAAATGTAGACATGATAAAGGGGTGCTTAACTCTTTTAGGTAATGTGCCTTTTTAAGAAAATTGCAACTTTCATATAAAAATGAATAAACGCTTAAGTAGGTTAGTCATTACTCGATTTGTCACTTATTTTATATTGATTTTCCTCTCTTATATTCAAATGTTTAAAACCGTTGCTGTTTTTTACAGGTCTCTCTTCTTTATCAAGTCATCATGTTTGGGAACAAGTGTAACACAGTAGGAATGAAGATGCCTCTTGTGTGGGAGGCTGATGCTCCAAGGAATCCATGCTTTCAGCTAACAGAGCCTTCATCCACCCTCAGTGCTCAGGCAGCATTTGGAGAAGAAGGATGACTGGAAGGAAGAAAGCTACGTTTTTCTTGTTGTAGTTATGGGGAAATTGCACTGATCCGTGCATGCACTTTTATCCAGTCTCCCCGGTCACGAACAGAGCATAATTGCCACACAGCCTGCCAGAACAAGCACTTGAGCTGAAAATACTAATATGTATATGTGTTAAGCACAAATTAGCTTCACGGAATTTTCATCTCTACTTCTTAATACAAAACTTGTTTTTCACAACTAGCATTACCCCTGCCTGCAGAAATTTTCAAAGAAAAGATGACTAGGTCTATTCTAGAACCTTTTGTTATTCCTGGCAGTGCTACAGTGAAATTGGGTCTAGCGGAATTTATTGTTGGGGTGGATGTAACTCCTATTGAGTCTGAAAGCACAGCATCAAGTGAAAACTGCTGAACAAATGCTAAGCATAGAAATTCTTCTGTTTATGAACTTTTTGGTTTTCAATAGGCTGCCCTGAGTCTGCTTTTTTGTTCTCAGTTGAACACAACATGGTACAAAAAATTACTACCCCTGGCTGGGCACGGCGGCTCATGCCTTTAATCGCAGCACTTTGGGAGGCCAAGGCAGGTGGATCATGAGGTCAGGAGTTCGAGACCAGCCTGGCCAATATGGTGAAACCCCATCTCTACTAAAAAATAGAAAAATTAGCCAGGCGTGGTGCCACGTGCCTGTAGTCCCACTACTCAGGAGGCTGAAGCAGGAGAACTGCTTGAACCTGGGAGGTGGAGGTTGCAGTGAGCCTAGGTGATAGAGTGAGACTCCATCTCAAAAAAAAAAAAAAAATTACTACCCCTACCTGTGGGTGCTGGGCTGAACCGTGATTTTGTTCCTCAACTGAAGGGATTAAGGACTGCTTGGCTAAGCCCATCCCCAGTTATTGACTCAGTGAGACTTGTGGGGAGGGTGTGAAACCACATTTTTTTGTTTCGAACAAATTCCCAGGTGTTGCTGCTGCTACTGCTGGTTGTGATTCTCATCTTGAGAACCACCGCATAGCTTACAGCCATCTTAGCCAGCTCTTAGGCTGAAAGCTTGAAAGAGGTTAGGCTGAAAGCTTGAAAGAGGTTTCTGTAGTCATTTTAGCTGTACCTCCTCCGAGGGTTACACTAGAGGGCAGTGTGATTACGGCTACTACGATGGAGCGCTGATTGACTCCACACTGAATCCAGACAGAAGTTTTATATTTCGTTTACAAATGTTTCATGTAGGCATTAGTAGATAAAAAAGATTCTGCTGCTAAAGGGAAGTTTAAAGTTTGCTCCCTCTCTCCTTTTTTATTTTATTTCCTTTTTTTTTTTTTTGGAGACAGAGTTTTTACTCTTTTTGTCCAAGCTGGAGTGCAATGGCATGATCTCGGCTCACTGCAACCTCTGGCTCCCAGGTTCAAGTGATTCTCTTGCTTCAGTCTTGTGAATAGCTGGGATTGCAGGCATGTGCCACCACACCCGGCTAATTTTGTACTTTTAGTAGAGACAGGGTTTCACCATGTTGGTCAGGGTGGTCTTGAACTCCTGACCTCAGGTGATCTGCCCACCTTGGCCTCCCAAAGTGCTGGAATTACAGTTTTAAGCCACTGCTCCAGCCTGTCTTTTTATTTTAAAATCATGTATACCTATTAGCGGGAGAGCTGAGGCTGTTGAGGTGCACAATTTTATTTCTCATTATTCAGAAGATATTAGAATGAGAGATAAATTTGCTCTTTGAACCCACTGTTTTTAAATGTGCTTTCAGTTGTATTTTTAGCGAGATAAGAAGACCAGCACCAAGACAAAAGTATGACAAATTGCAGGGTCTTTATTGCCGGCGACCACAGAGGACTCACGTCTCTCCAACCCGTGGCCCCAAGCTGAGGGAGAGCTGGGCTTTTATGCTAAAAGCACTCCTTCCAGGGGCTGGGGATTTTTGCAAGCAGGTTTTTGCAAGCAAGCAGTTTGTACAGAAGCCAAGGTCAGCGGTTAGAGACAGTGAAAATTCCCAATCCAATATCATTTAATGTTAGCCCGACCCGAACGGTTTTGTTTTTGAATTCTGTGATGTTGAGACGGGCCACCTGGCGGCGGCCCCCAAACATTATCCACCCTGCCACGTCTACCCCCGCCCTATCACAAGTGACTCTAGTTTTGTTAATAATAGAAACAGGGTTTGAGAGCAAAGAAAACTGGAAACACAAAGTTAAAGGTACACAGACTCTTTTATGGAATGTTCCTCAGAGCCTGTGTTTGTACATTGGAAACCACTGGGAGGAGGATGTGGAAGGCAGGACCGCTGTGGGAGGAATGCCTTTTGGGTATTTTGGATAGGAAACACCTACCTGGTCCTGATTCTTCATCTTTTCCATAAGGAATTAAAAACTGGAAGAGAAAATGACTGCTGTGTGGTGATAGGACCTGTCTCTGGACTGTAGCCCAGGGTACTTTCTGTAGGACCAAAATATTATTACCTGCAGTTCTGTGTGCAATGACAATACTGAGGTGAGTCAAATGCACACCCTCTTTGGGCCCTGGGTCTTTCTCTTCTACCTGCTGGAGTGCTCTTACTCCAGGCACCTGCAGTCATGCTTCATCGCTGCATGCACAGTGTTCAAATACCACCGTATCAAAGAGGACCTCCCAGACCACTCTCCAAAATGGGCCTCCTTGAGTCACTCTCTGTTTTTGTACCTTGCTTTGTCACCACCTGTTATATGCTTAAGTTATTTTTGTTTGTTTCTTCTCTCTAAAACAGAAGAGCTAGAACAGAAGAGTCTTTATCCATCTTGGTGTCTGCTATATTCCTAGTACTTTGTAGGTGCTCAATGAACATATACTGGATGAATTAATATTTTCAAAGAATATAACATAAGATTGATTATTCTATCAGCCAGAGTTCTCCCAAGAAATGGAACCAATATATTGATATATAAGTATACATACACATTATATATATAATAATGTTAAATATGTTAAAATGGTAAAAACTGGTATATTTTATTAAGTGATTCTAATGGTACCCAGATAATCTGAACATTATATACATTTATAGAAAAATTGTGTAGGATACAATAAATTCCTGTTCAAAGTTTAGTCAATAACTTCCTTTAAAAATCTAAGGGGGAAAATTTTTAAGTACAATGAGTTCTGACTTTCTCTTCAAAGAACGAATGTCAATATGTTCCGTTTGCCTGTTCTTTGTTCTCCATTTTAAAGTTTAACTCCCTTGTTCTTTATGCCTTCTTGCCCCTAGTTTCAGTAAACGACCCCTTCTTAGCCTCTATACTCACATAGAGTCCTTGGTCATCCTTAGTCACCTGCTCTGTAACCTTCCTATGTGCCAAAACTGCTCACCCCACCACTCCAGCTCTGACCCCTGCTCTCTTCAAAATAGCCAGTTGGAATTAGCTTAGACTGTGTGGTCCAACCCTAGCCAACAGGGGAATGACACAGCAGTAGGGACTAGCTGTGTTAGAATAAGAACCCCTTTTCTCCTCTGTCCGGTGTGCTCTTGCCATTACCCCATCCACGAGTTGTACCCTTCCATAGAAGTAAATTTGGCTTGCTGAGAAAATTTATGTTTGAGTGCTATTTCTTTTGCAGCACCGAAAATTTGTTTCTAACAATTTCCACTTGCACTTCTGGGTTTAAAAGTGCAATGCAGTGGCTCATACTTATAATCCTAGCATTTTGGGAGGTTGAGGGGGGTGGATTTTTTGAGTCCAGGAGTTCAAGACCAGCCTGGGCAACATGGCAAAACCTCATCTCTGTAAAAAATACAAAAATTGGCTGGGCACAGTGGCTCACGCCTGTAATCCAAGCACTTTGGAGGCCAAGGTGGTTGGATCACCTGAGGTCAGGATTTCAAGACCAGCCTGACCAACATGGTGAGACCCCATCTTTAAAAAAAAAAAAAATTAGCCAGATGTAGTAGTGGGTGCCTGTGGTCCTAGCTATAGGACTAGGACTATACCTAGTCCTATACTATACTGAGAACTACATTGTACCTAGTCCTACACTACACCTATGCTGAGATGGGAGGATCACCTGAGCCTGGGAAGTTGAGGCTGCAGTGAGCCATAATTGTGCCATTGCACTCTAGCCTGGGTGACAGAGTGAGACCCTGTCTCAAAAAATAAAATAAAATAATGAAAGTGCAACATCTGATACTTTCTATAGTTGTTTAAATGTAATGATACTGTATACTCTGGTTTCTCTTCAGATTGTGTAAATCTTTTGCCTTTTAAATGTAATGGTATTTTATTTTTAAATACTCTGGTTATGTTAGAGAATATCCTTCTAGGCTTCAGGGAGTTTGAATTTAAATAGTATTAAGGTAAGGGATATTTATACTTATTCAAAGGCCCCTCTGAGAAGGAATTCTACACTGGTTTTGACTGTAATTAATGTAACTAACCGCCTTGGAGAATACTGGTCATTTTAATTTTCCACTCTCCAAATTTAACAGAAGTGCTTCTCATTGTCAGACTGACCTACAGTCATACAGAAAAAGGAATCCAGGCAACATCATCTCAGGTTACTTCCATAAAGGGAGGAGAAGACTCTAGAAGGTGGTGGTGGTGATGGTGATGCCAGCAGACAAGAAGCACAGGACCTTTCGAAGGAGTTTTTGAAGTTCACACACCTTCCATAACGCCCACCTTCCCCTACCCCGCTGAGCATCACAGGGTTTCATTGTCTCTGGGAGCCACAAGGTCCCTCCTCCCCTGCTGACCTTGAGGCAGTGGGAATGGGGAGTGGAGTGTGTGTGGTCTTAGATATAAAAGAAAGCCTAAAAAGAAACGTAATGCGCTAAACAACCAATGTGTTAAAACACCTGCCTTCTGATATTTTTAAATGGGAGTCAATCCTGCCTATGGTGAGGAATAAATGTGTTTTGATAAATGCATTTACACTTACTCTCTAGCCACGATCAGCTAGTCCTCTGGGTAATGTCACTTTGAAGGAAGGTTGGATGCTTATCGGGAGAGAGTGAGTGGCCTTGGGTGGAATCCAGCTCTGGAGTGGGGAGGGGTGGGGGCGGGGACAGCTTTGGGAGATGACCTTCCAGATCACACTACATCGGCTGCCACCCTTTCTGCCCTGCACAAGGTGGACCCAGATGAAGGCAGCCCTTTTTGGAGACCCATTAGATGAATTGTTGTGTTCCTTGAAGTAAAGTTTTTACTGTTCCAATTTATATCAACCAAACTCTCATTTAAATGGAGTAGGTGGCAATGACAGTCAGAAACTGAATTACACCCACAAAGAACAATGCTGACAATGAGAAAAACCTGTCAGTGGTTGAATTGGCATTGGCTTCTTCCCATCTACTTTGACTTCACAGAAAGTGAGGAGATGCTCTTTTCTGTGGGCTGCTTCTGAGGTTTCCTAGGTCTTTCCTGTGCAAATAAATGATGAAATGACTGTCTGCAGAGTCACTTATGAGCCTTACAGGGGTCAGCCATTTTCTGTGCTAAGAAAGCCCACCCTCTTTTTTCTTCCATTATATTTCTGTCCCGTCTGACCACGTGTTGTTGCACAACTCTAACGCTGAACTTGGAACTGAACTTCCAGTCTTTTCTTCCTCATGCTTTTCGGAGACCCAGTACCATTTTTGCTGTCCTGGAGATGCTGAGATTCCTCTGTCTTTTCTCACCTCTTTGCTTACTCTAGCACATCTGTCCTGGAGGAAGAAAGTCAGAAGAAATGAATCTCATAGACTAAACAGAATCTCCCACCTGATGGTGATTTGAAAGGACAACAGTTTTCTTAGAGAGAGAAGGTGACTAAGAGGAAAACATACATGGAGGTAGATGGTCTTAAAGGAGAAGGGAGATGGAAGCCAGTCCCCACAACTAACAAGGAGAGTGACAATGCTGCCTTTTCAGATTCTTTTTTTTTTCTTTTTTTGAGACAGGGTCTTGCTCTGTTGCACAGGCTAGAGTGCAGTGATGTGTTCACAGCTCACTGCAGCCTTGACCTCTCCAGGCTCAAGCAATCTTCCTACCTCAAAATCCCAAGTAGCTGGAACTATAGGCACAAGCCACCGTGCCTGGCTAAGTTTTGTATTTTGTGTAGTAGAAACAGGGTTTCTCCATGTTTCCCAGGCTGGTGTCAAACTCCTGGGCTCAGGCAACCCACCTGCCTCAGCCTTGCAAAGCACTGGGATTGCAGGTGTGAGCCACTGCACTCAGCCCCTTTTTCAGGTTCTTGAGTTCAAATGTCATCACCATCATTTTCTAGCTATGATCCTGGGAACTTAGATGTGGTACTTGATATTGTCCTTGCTTCTCATTGCTGCCTCCAGATAATTATTCCCAACTCCTTGGGAGAAAATGAAAATGTTTATCTATTTGAAACTCAGTCAACTAGAGCACTATCTCCTCGGTGCTGACATCCACTGACTGCCTGGTCTATCTTCCTCAGTCATCAAACTCTGGCATCAATTCTCCATCCTAGGTCCTGCCATTATCTTGCAGTTTTTCAATATCCACATGTGATACATTTTGTCTTTCTCGTTCCTCAATCCCCTCATTTCTACACTCCTTTTCCACTGTACCTCAGCTCCTTATTCTTGTGGCCACATGCTGTCCTCCCTCCAGTGTAAGGAAGTGTGTCACCTGACTCTTTCTACAGGGATCTCATCTTCTTGCTTACTCAATCATCTACTTCCATGGGTCCATTCTTCAGTGTTTTCAGGACATCCTTATTCTCCTCCCAACCTCCCTGCCTGTCCTTTCTTCACTTCCATTATTTCCTCTATAGCAATCACACTAATGCCCAAAGCTTTGGGGCCTGCCCATGTTTCAGTCACATCTGTGTGGAAAAAAAAAACAATTCCAGGGAAAATATTTGATCGGCTTGCTAGAGAAAGTCACACAACAAAGCAAAAATAATTCCTTTATAAGCTCACAATCACCAGCCTCAAGTGGGATTTAACCAGGCAGACCTGTGAGGTTTCTCTAGGTGGCTAGTTACTACTCTCCACCTTGACCATATCACACTCTGTCTGGATTTCTCGGTCCTCTAATTCCTCCACTCTACCTTCATTCCCAGAGACTATAACCTACTTTAAAGAGAAAAAGAAAGCCACCAAATGCCATCTCCCTCAAGCTTCCAGCAAAATGCAAACTACTGAGATGTTGCCGATCACCTGTGGAGGTATGGCCTGCAGATCCTGACTCAACTACAGATGAATAAACGCACTCTCACACCATTACAGGGATTCAAGTGGGTTAGGGATGGTCATCGGCTGCTTTCAGAGGGCAAACTGCGGCCAATTGACCAAGACTCCCTCTCCATTATTACATTTATCCAGTATGAATTTTGCAACAGGGGTTCTAAGTCAACATACTTGTGCATAATTAACATGGTTAAAAGAGTGGTCTTATGAATAATAAAAGCTTTAGGTTCTGGGCCCAGAGTAAATGCTATTAACGGGTAATTCCCCTTTGATCTCCCCCTGAGAGGGCCACACAGCACAAAGTTTACGTGAGTAAACAGTAGAGACAAAGGGATGTGGGGTAAACAGACTTAACTGAGAAAGCCTCTTATTGTCCCTATCTTCTCCCTAACTTAATGGACGTGCTGCCTTCAACCTGTCCCAATAAAACCTTTCAGCCTTCCAAAAAGTTTGAGACTAATCTATAACTTTTCCTATATTTCTTTAATATTTTGCCAGCCACCCCGAGTGAATCTCAATAAACTACTCACCATCTGCTTCCCCTCACCACTTCACTCTGTGGTACGAGGCAGCTGTCGCTTCTCACTAGGGCCAGACCTTTCACCAGGACCTGGCATTCCCGCTCCTTCCTTCTCTGGGCACATTTGCACTACAATTTTTTTGTTTGTTTTTACAAAAATAAATATTTCACTTCTTTTACTTAAATTGACCCTCCTTCTTTAAAAATTTATTCAACACCTCCCATTTTAGAAAATCCTCTCTTAACCCGGCAACCCTCCTCAATGTGAGTCTGACCTCTCTTCCCTTCCTCAAAGACAAACCTCCTGAGCAAGTTTTCTGTGTTGACTGTCTCTATCTCCCTGCCTCCCTCTCATTTTAAAACTCACCTGAAGGTATCCTGTCTCCTGAATAGAAACATTTCTTGCTGAGGTAAAAAATAACCTCCATGTTTGCAAGGGCAGGGAAAACATTCCAGCAGCCTGTTACTTGATTTCTCATTGTCATTGGCTTCTACTGATCACTTCTTTTGGCTTCAAACATTCTCTTCCTTGGGCAGTGAAACCCTTTCTGTTTTCCTGCTTTCCCTCTGCCCTCACCTTAGAATGCCTTGCATGCTCATTCTTCTTTAAAGAATTGTACTTCAAAAGTCTATCCTTGAGCCATGCACAGTGGCTCATTCCTATAATCCCAGTACTTTGGGAGGCCAAGGCGAGTGGATCACCTGAGGTCAGGAGTTTGAGACCAGCCTGGCCAACATGGTGAAACCTCATCTCTACTAAAAATTCAAAAATTAGCCAGGTGTGGTAGCAGATACCTATAGTCCCAGCTACTTGGGAGACTGAGGCAGGAGAATCTCTTGAACCCAGGAGGTAGAGGTTGCACTGAGCCGAGATTGCACCACTGCACTCTAGCCTGGGTGACACAGTGAGACTCCATCTCAAAACAAAACAAAAAAATCCTTGATTCTCTCCTCTCCTCTTTTCACTTTATACCCTCTTTCTAGGTGGTTTCATCACTGTTCTGGCTTCACTTACCATCTATATGGTACTGACACTTTTTTTTTTTTGAGGCATGGTCTCATTCTGTTACCCAGGCTGAGTACAGTGGCATGATCTTGGCTTCCTGCAACCTCTGCTTCCTGGGTTCAAACAATTCTCCTGCCTCAGACTCCTGAGTAACTGAGACTACAGGCCTATGCCACCACACCTGGCTAATTTTTGTATTTTTAGTAGAGACAGGGTTTCACTTTGTTGGCCAGGCTGTTCTCGAACTCCTGGCCTCTAGTGATCTGCCCATCTTGGCCTCCCAAAGTGCTGGGATTATAGAAGTGAGCCACCATGCCTGGCTTTGTGCTAGTATTCTTTTAATCTTCACGACAATCCTGGGAACTAGGACCACCCATTTTATAGGCCAGAAAATTGAGGTACAAGGATGTTAAGTAACTTTCCCAAAGTCAGGCAGGGAAAGTCATGTAGGGTGCAGGGATTTGAGGCACGAAAGGCTGACTGGAGAGTTGACTGTCTGAACCACTAGTATGTACCTCTTAAATAATGGCATGGATAGAACACATCCACCTGCAGCTCCAACAAAATACTGTGTCAAACCATCCCATTCCCTCTTCAGTCAGTGAGGAAATCAGGAGGCTGGTAAATTGAACAAACTACCCTTTCTGATTGCTGCTTGTTTTTATTCCTTTCTGGAATAAAAGTCAATCTTCCTTCCTTCCTTCCTTCCTTCCTTCCTTCCTTCCTTCCTTCCTTCCTATCTTTCTTTCCTTTCTTTCTTTCTTTCTTTTCCTTTCTTTCTTTTTCTTTTTTTCTCTTTCTTTCTTTCTTTCCTTTCTTTTCTTTCTCTTTCTTTCTTTCCTTCTTTCGTGTGTGAAAAGATTTTAAGCTTCTGATTTGATTTTTTTAATAGTTACAGAACAATTAATGCTTTCTGTTTCTTCCCATCAATTTCATTTAGTTATTTTCTAAATTTTTTGTAGAGTTGGAATCTTGCTATGTCTCCCAGGCTGGTCTCAAACCCGGATTTCAAGCGATCTTCCTGCCTCAGCCTCCCAAAGTGCTGGGGTTAAAGGCGTGAGCCAATGGCTAGGCACGCTGAACTATTAAAGTCTGAAGTTAGTCAGTGTACTTATTCTCCTCCCAAATAATTCAAAGATCTTAGTCTGCTTTAGCTCAGGCCACTGCCTTTCTGACTTAAATGCAGTGGTTGTCCTGTATTTTAGTGCTATTTTTTCTTTACCCCATGGATGAGAAATCATTGTGGTTGTTTTGTGGTCATTGACCTCTAGATCACCATGTTTACTCATTCCTTTGTTCAACACCTTCCTTCTCCAGGTCTCGGACCTTCCCTCTGGGATCATTTCCTTATTTCTGAAGTACATCTTTTGATGGAAATTCCTTCACAGAAGGTCTGTTAGTGGTAAATGCTCCATTTTTGTTCGTCTGAAAACATTTTTATTTCCCCAAAACCTTTGAAAGAGACTTTCTTTTAGATACAATTCTAGGTTGACATTTATATCCTGCCATCTTCTGACTTCCACTGGGTTGAAACATCTACTTTTGGTTTAATGCTCATTCCTTTGTAGGTAATCTTCCTTTTCTTTCTGGCCGTTTTTAGATTTTTGTTATTGTTATTGTTGTTCTTTAGTTTTACTAGGAGGTGTGTCATTGGAATTTCTTTGATTTTTATGTAACTTGATTTTTTTGAGACACTTAAATTTGAGCATTGGCATCTTATATGACTTCAAAAAATTACTGATCATTATCTTTGAATATTACATCTCCATTGTATTCTCTTCTTCTATAATTTCAGTTAGACATTTGTTAATGTTCCTCCACAGAAGCACTATTGCAAATTTCAATGGAAAAATTATTTATTGTTGAGACTATTTCCTGCATTACAGGACATTTTGTATTCCTGGTTCCCAGATACTAACTGTCATTCAGACAAAAGTGATTTCATACTTTTCCAAATGCTCCCTAAGATAAGGAGCAATATCTCTTCTTGAGACCACTGTGAAAAATCTTCCCCTTTTCAACTATGTTTTTTTTCACTTTTCATATTTTTAAATCTCTTTGCTTCTCTGTGCTGAATTCTGAGTAATTTATTAAGGTGTTTTCTGTCACCAAATTTCTCTTCAGCTATGTCTAATAATCTGTTTAGCCTGTCCATTGAGTTTTTATCTTCAATTGTTTTGTTTTTTATTTCTTCAAATTCTGGAAATTTGGTCCTTTTGCAAATTTGTTTGATTACCATTGATAGTCTTGTGTTCCTTTGTCATATTTACATTATCTTCTTTTATTTCTTTGAACTCAATATGTCATTGACTATATAAGAAACTTCATAGGCTGGGCATTGTGGCTGATGCCTGTAATCCCAGCACTTTGGGAGGCCAAGGTGGGTGGATCATGAGGTCAGGAGTTTGAGATTCACCTGGCCAACATGGTGAAACCCTGTCTCTACCAAAAATACAAAAAAAAAAAAAAAAAAAAAAAGAATTAGCTAGGTGTAGTGGTACATGTCTGTAATCCCAGCTACTCAGGAGGCAGAGGGAGAGGCAGAAGAATCACTTGAACCTGGAAGGCAGAGGTTGCAGTGAGCCGAGCTCACATCATTGCACTCCAGCCTGGGCAGTAGAGTGAGAATCTGTCTCAAAAAAAAAAAAGAAAAAAAAAAAGGAAAAAAAGAAACTTCACTCTTATGTGTCACTAAGAAAGATACCAGAATCTCTTTTTTAACAGACAAATGTTCTTAGAGTCTCCTTCTGTCAAATAATATATTCTTTTTCATTCAATACCTTGAGGGCACAGACAAAGTCTTGTCCATCTTCAGAAACTGATGAAAGATCTAACG
>PVKP010018457.1:0-16637 GCA_004027715.1 Plecturocebus donacophilus | reverse complement strand
GAAAAAAAAAAAGGAAAAAAAGAAACTTCACTCTTATGTGTCACTAAGAAAGATACCAGAATCTCTTTTTTAACAGACAAATGTTCTTAGAGTCTCCTTCTGTCAAATAATATATTCTTTTTCATTCAATACCTTGAGGGCACAGACAAAGTCTTGTCCATCTTCAGAAACTGATGAAAGATCTAACGCTCTTTCTTGAGATTTCCCTGTAATCTGAATTGAGGCTTAAGCTTTAGGACTGTAGCAGGAGATACCAGGAGGACAGTATGTTAGCTTGGACTGCTGTAACAAAATAACAACAGATTGGGTGGTGTAAACAACAGAAATTCATTTTCTCAAAGTTCTGGAAACTAAGTGCAAGATCAAGATGGCATCAGGAGTAGGTTCTGGTGAGGCTTCTCTTCCAGTCTTGTAGACAGCTGCCTTCCTACTGTGCCTTCACATGACCTTTTCTCTGTCAGACAGAAACAGCTCTGAATCTTTTCCTCTTTTTATAGGAACGCCCATCCTGTAGGACTAGAGCACCACCCTTATGACCTTATTTAACCTTAATTATGTCCTTAAGGGCCCCGCCTCCGAATACAATCACATTGGGAGTTGGGGCTTCCATATATGAGTTTTGGAAGGACACAATTCAGTCCGTAACAGATGGTAACTCGAACAGAATTCAAAATTCAAAGGAAAATCTACTTGCTACATCACATAATGTATTTCAACTACACAAGTTATTTCTGTAATTTCTAGGATTCTATTTTATCCATCCATGGCCCCATCTTCTTCTTTGCAAGTTAAATACCTCAGGTATGGGTTACATAATGTATCATGAATGATGTTTCCATGTTATTACCTATCAGAAGGACATGTACTTTCAATTGTGTGTCTGAAGATGGTGATAATTTGCCTTGAGAAATACACATTTCCCTATCCAGTCAATCTGCCAACCAATGGTGCAGAAGACAACATCCTAAGGGATATTTAGGTACCATCTGTGGATATGATAATGGAATATAGCTAAATGGCCCACAGATCTCCTCTTTGACCCCAGTCAAGACCTCGTGGTCCTTCCTTGAGAACAGTCTCTATCTGGTTCTTGCTGGTGCTGCCAGTAGCCTGGAAGATGGGCTGCCTTCTCCACTGATCCTAGTCCTGCCTGGCTTCCCTGGGGCCTTTGGTTCCTTGATCATTTCATTCCTGCCATGGTGACACCCTGGTACCTCATCAGCCAGCTCCCTTAGCTGTCCTCTCTGTTCCATTTTGCAAGGAGAATGTTCTGGGTGTCTTCCATTCCACATGGGATCTAGGGGAGGCTTGGGGGTCACTCTCTCAAGTTGAGCAGGCTATCCCAGAAAGAGGATAAGATACATATCAACATATTTCTTCTACCTCTGTTTTCCTTTTTCTTATTCTCCCCATCTCCTACTGAGTCAGAAGTCAGAAAGCATTCATATCCCCCTTTCTTGTATATCACACCTTCTGAGGTTTTTTTTTTTTTTAATATTTGAAGCTCAGTTCTTAATTTGTAAATAGGAGCTTCAAAATTTTAGAACATTTTCTTCTAAAACGTAACTCTTTTTTAAAGTCAAATGTTTCCAGAGTGGATATAATGAGAAAGGACTCTAGATTCCTTTATGTATACTGGAATAAATAGTAACAAGGAAGTAGCTATTTGTCATGTGCTCTGGGTCACTCCATCACCATCCTCCTCAGGATGGTACATAAGGGCCTCCCCTAGCGGAAGGAGGCATCAGACCTCCACACCTCTCCTGAGTCCTCCCTCCTCACTTCACCTGAGTCCTCTCTACTGACACCATGGGTTGCTGTGGCTGTGGTGGCTGCGGTGGTGGCTGCGGTGGTGGCTGCAGTGGTTGTGGTGGCTGCGGTGGTGGCTGTGGTGGTGGCTGCGGTGGTGGCTGCAGTGGTTGTGGTGGCTGCGGTGGTGGCTGTGGTGGCTGCAGTGGCTGCAGTGGTGGCTGTGGTGGCTGTGGTGGCAGCTGTGGCAGCTGCACCACCTGCAGGTGCTACCGGGTGGGCTGCTGCTCCAGCTGCTGCCCCTGCTGCCGCGGCTGCTGTGGGGGCTGCTGCAGCACGCCCGTGATCTGCTGCTGCCGCCGCACCTGCAGCTCGTGTGGCTGCGGCTGTGGGAAGGGCTGTGGCCAGCAGAAGGGATGCTGCCAGCAGAAGTGCTGCTGCCAGAAGCAATGCTGCTGCTAGAAGGCCGGCCTGACTGCGCTTCTAGATTGAAGTGCTGGGTCCTTTCTCCAGGTAATGAGACTTTCCCCCATACCACTGTCTGCTTCTCTCTCAGACCTCCCTATTTGGTATCACCCGGGTGTCCAGGGACTTGCTCTTTTGGACTCTATAACCCCCTCTTTGAACCCAGTGGTTTAAAATATTTTTATTAAAAAAAAATCCAAATAGGAAATGGCCATTATCAAAATACAATCCCAGACTCATCCTTAAGGATCAGTCCACCTCACCGAGCCCAGCCAAGAGGGTCATGATCCCAAGCGTTCTGTTTCCTGGGTATTCACATGGCTTCCACCTTTGTGTTTCTACTTGTCTGCACCTGTATGGGCACCATTTCCTGTCTTTTCTATGAGTTTTGTTTCCAGTCACTACATAGCTACTGCTTATTTCCCTAATAAAACAATGTTAACAACCCTGAGTGCTTCTGTGTTTATTCTGCCATGTCAACAGGGGGCACGTGAGAGATTTCTCTCCTGCCAGGTGCGATGACTTACGCCTGTAATCCCAGCACTTTGGGAGGCTGAGGCGGGCAGGTCACTTGAGGTCACCAGTTTGAGACCATCCTGGGCAACATGGTGAGACCAAATCTCTACTAAAAATACAAAAACCAGCCAGGCGTGGTGGGGTGTATCTGTAATCCCAGCTATTGGGAGGCTGAGGCACAAGAAGTGCTTAAACCTAGGAAGCTGAGGTTGCAGTGAGCCAAGATCGCACCACTGCACTCCAGCCTGGGCAACAGAGTGTGACTTTATCTAATAAAATAAAATAAAATAAAATGAAATAAAATAAAAAACTAGTGGCTTTCCAGGAGGTGGGTACTGCCCCTGTGGGGTGCCTGGCAATTTGTAGAGGTTGTTTTTGGTTGAGCACTACTGGTTCTATTGGACAGGGGCAAGGATAGTCGATCCTGCCATACACAGGATATCCCCACAACAAAGACCTATTTTGTGACATACATGATTTTCAAAAGTCTCTTGGGCATTCAAATAAATGAAGCCCCTGTATGTAATTATCGGAACCTATAATTAACTCCACTCTACATATAAACAGAGTATTGATCACATTAGCTTAGTGTACAATGAAGTTTCTAGGAAAGCAATAGCTGTGTAAATTAAGAGAAGATTGCATTCTGGTTGGTTGGAAATTTCACCAAGCGTGGTCCTTAATTTCAGCAAATGATGTCATTGATTGTTCCTCTAGAAAACAGAACACATTTGCATGTCGATAGACAAGAATCAGTTGCATTATTATCATTTCTTGGTATTGCCATTAGGTCTCTGCCTTGTTTTCTGTTCTCTATAACAGAGTTATGAAGTAGCTCAAAAGCAGTGGAAGGCTAACATCAGAAAACCCAGAAGGATGTACTATAAACAATGTGTAGTCCTCTGCTGGAGACACCCAGAAATATTTTTGCTTATTCCAAATGTCCTTAGGCATTTGAATTAATTATAGTAGGTTAGCTTCAGGTATTCTATTAATAGTATGCTACATTGATCTTTCTATGGATATTTTATGCCAGGGGCACACTGTCTTCATTATTTTAACTCTGTAACAGGGTTTTATATCTAGTTGCAGAAAGTCCTCTCTCATTTCTTTTTTCTTTCTTTTTCTTTCTTCCTTCCTTTCTTCTCCTTTCTTTCTTTCTTCTCTTTTTTTTTTTTTTTCCAAATTATCCATCTAGTTTTCCTCTGTATCCACACAAGCTTTATGTTCAGGTTTCTGTAGTGCAGTAGTTAGCTTGTTCACCTTACACATACATAAGCTCTAGGATTATTTCATCACAGGAAAACAACATCTTTAGACTTTGAAATTATAGAACTCCTAGACTGATGTAGGTATATAATTACAGTTATTTCTAAAGGTTTTGGAATTTTCAAGCTTAAGCAAAAAGCTTTTGCTTCTTTAAAGGATTCAATTCTCAGATCAATCTAGTTCGGAGAAAACTATTATTGGTTTTCATTTTTATAGTTGAGGAAAGCAAAGATCACTGGAGTTAAAGTGCTTGTTGAGATTTGCACAAGTAGTATGTGGCAGGTGTAGGATTTGACCTTCCATACCAAGGTCTGTGTTCTGTGTCATTACATCAGGGAGTACCAAAGCCTAAGGTGGTTGCAGATTTATCTGATACTCACGTTTGCTATGTTTTAGATATCGGAGAAAGACTGATTTGAATCACAGTCGTCATAAGAGCATCTTTCATTGTGTCTTGCGGTCCTCTAAGAAAATCTGCATATTTAACATGAACAACACAGAGAGACACAAGACTTCCCCTGACAGCATTCATATGAAGACAGGATTCATGATTTTTAATATTTGTTAATGTGACTTACTACAAAATGCTGACACTTCAAAGTTTAACTTTAATCCTATAGTTTTCTTACCTAGACAGGCATCCAGAAATCTTATAAAAATACTTAACGAACATGGGTCAGTTGGTTTAAAAGAAAATAATGCATTTATACCATAGTCAGCAATAGTAATGTTACAGTCATTTACATAATCACAAATGTCTTAATTTTTATGTTTTTTTTTTCTATCTGTCACAATCGGAAAATTTACAAAAGAAGAGATAATTGTTTTCCCAAGGCCCTCAAGGATGAAAAAGAATTTGATGGCTGAAGAATAGAAGTGTTTTTTTAAATTGTCTTGTTTTATTTTTATTTTTTATCTTCTTATTTTTTGATGGCGATAACAAAGATCTGCTTTACTTACAATTTTTATTTTTATTTTTTCATAGATAATATTGCTACGTTGCTGTGTTAATAGATAATCTTGCTATGTTGCCCAGGCTAGTTTCAAACTCCTGAGCTCAAGCAGTCCTCCTGCCTTAGCCTCCCAAAGTGCTGGGATTACAGGTGCCAGCCACCATGCCCAGCCAAGAATAGGGTTTTGAAATCTACTCCCAGGCTGGGACCTTCAGAAAACACAGCTTGATAAATTAGATAATGATAGATTATAATGAGATATCAAATAACCAGCTGATAATATTTCAGCATTTCAAGGTTGAAAAAAATTTCCTTGGAAAAGAGATTTAAAAATTGGAAGTGAAGTAGAGAGATATACTCTTGATCAAGCTTGTCCAACCATGGCCCAGGATGGCTTTGAACGTGGCCCAACACAAAACTTTCTTAAAGCATTATGAGGTTTTGTGTGTGTGTGTGTGTGTGTGTGTGTGCATCAGCTATGGTTAGTGTTAGGCTATTTTATGTGTGGTCCAAGACAATTCTTTCAATGTGGCACAAGGAAGCCAAGATTTGATACCCTTGCTCTAGATAATGAAAGATGGCTCAGAGTAGAAAGAAAAATCTAACTGTTCTTTTGATAACACCTATAAACTGTCTTAACCAGGGAACATTGGTCATACTATATGGCATTTTTCTCGGATAAAGAGAGCTACTTGTGAATACTTGAAGTATGTTGATGGATTGTGCCCATATTGGTTAGAGAATCCTGCTTGTCCTGGTTTGCTGAGTCATGTTTGCATGTCTTTGGGAGTGGTGACAACGGTGTTATGGATCCTGGTAAACAGACTGCTTTAATGTGAGTAACAGACTTTTTGACGAGGTTCTTTGGAATCCGTATTTTAAAAGTATCAAATTAACATGAAATATTAAAATGCATTTTGGTACTGTAACTTTTCTACTAGAATGTCTGTGACATGCTGAAGAGATGCTCATGGACCACAAAGAATCAGCAAATAAACTGGAACTTTGCTTCTTTCTTGTGTCTGATGTTTCCTCTAGTCCTGGCCCAAATGAATTCTGACCAGTTATGAGGTGCTCCCTTGCTTTTTTGACTTTGTTTAAGAGGTTATGTATATGCTTCCTGTCAGAAAAAGTCTATTAATGAGTACAAAATAAACTCTGTAAACCGTATAACTGGAAAAACCCACAATTCATAACACAAAAATTAATTCTAAAGACAGATAAAGTACTATTTTCTTGCTTAACTGATGAGGTTACAGAGACTCAGGATCTGATATTGGTCAATTAGGTTTGAGAACATTTTTTCTACAACTTAGAATGCAGTATACACACATTTTTTATCCAGGGAAAGAATATTTTTTATATAGAGAATTCAACTCTCAGTATTACACTGGTGGAAAAGTAATTGTGATTTTTGCCATTACTTTTAATGACAAAAACTGCAATAACTTTTGCATCAACTTAATACTACCTAGGTCTTATATTTTTGCTTTTCTCCTCTGGATTTCAATGAACCAGGATTTTTTTTTTCTGGTAGATAACTTTTATTTTTCCAGTAGATAACTTTTATTTTTCCAGTAGATAACTTTTGCTATAGTATTCAATATCTAAAAATAGAACATAAATAACTTAATATAAATTAATAAAATTAAATTATTTATAGTCTATTTTTAGGTATTGAATGTTATAATATTCAATATTCAATATATAATACTATAATATTCTATATATAATATTCAGTATCTAAAATATTCAATATCTGAATATTATAACATTCAATATCTAAAATATTCAAGAAATAGTCTAATATTCTAATATAAATCTAAATATCCTAAAATTCAGATATTGAAATAAGATACAAGACATAATATTTTAGCATGAAAATAAAAAAATTTTCCTAATAATTTTCCTCAATATAGAAGAGAAAAAGACAAAGAGAAGATATGAGAAATTGCGATACAAAGTCAACTAGAAGTTTTCAAGGAATGTCTTAAATCTTGATTTTATTTGGCAAAGCAAATCATTTGAAAAACTTGGGTGGTCTCTGGGGAAAAGATAGCTTGCATGTTAGATTTCTTTTCTAACTTAAGTGTCTTTTTCTCTCATTTTCATTGTTTGCACAGCCTCTCACAGTAAATGGAAACATGCTGATTTCTAAAAAGACATTTAAATTAAGGTTCTTTTTTTTTTTTAGTGGTAGGATAAAGGAGAGAGACTGATCTTGGATTTTTTGGATTTGAATAAAAGGAGATCCATTTCAAGCTAAAAACTTGCAAAGAGATGAGTACCAAAATAAGAAGTAATTTATCTTTGAGGAAAATAAAGTAAAATAAAATTACTTTAATAGTAGAAGTTTCACATATTCATAATAATGTATGATTGTCGTTTATTTGTTTAAAAAATAATTTAATGCTATTGAATATACTCATATCACCCAAGTATCAGACACATCATCTTCCCTATGAACAATCCAGTATCTTAAGCACACTTAAAAAAAAAAAAAAAAGCTTTGTTGAGATATAATTTACATACCATATAATTCATCCATATAAAGTATATAATTTATTTTCAGTATATTTACAGGATTGTGTAAACATTAATACAATTTAATTTTAGAACATTTCTGTCATCCCTTGAAGAAGCACCATACCCATTAGCAGTCAACCATCCTTTCCCAGCTCCTCGTCTTATTTTGAAATTGTTTTGGCTATTCTGAGACCCTTGCATTTTCATATAAATTTTAAGCTTCTCAACATCTGAAAAGGCAGCTGGGATTTTGATAAGGATTGAGTTAAATATGTAGGTCAGTTTGGAGAGTATTGCCATCTTAACAATATTAAGTCTTCCAATCCATGAACATGGGATGCCTTTCAATTTATTAAAATCATCTTTAATTTTTTCAACAATATCATATAGTTTTTAGTGTACTTCTTTTGTTACAGTTATACTTAAGTATTTTATTATTTTTGGTTCTATTGCAAATGCAATTATTTTCTGGGCATATTTAAAAAATTATAGATGTGGGCCAGGTATGGTGGCTCATGCCTATAATTCCACAACTTTGGTAGGCCAAGAAGGGAAGATCACTTGAGCAAAGGAGTTCTAGACCAGCCTGGGGAACATGGTGAAACCTTGTCTTTACAAAAAATACAAAAAATTATGAGGTGTGGTGGTGTGTGCCTGTAGTACCAGCTAGTCAGGAGGCTGAGGTGGGAGGATCACTTGAGCTGTGGGGAGCGGGGAGGGAGTTTCTAGCCAGCAGGGATTGTGCCACTGCACTCCAGCATGGGCCACACAGTGAGTGAGAGCCCGTGTAAAAAAAAAAATCTATCTATCTATCTATCATCTATCTATCTATCTATCTACCAGATAGATGTGAAAACTTAGGCTCAGAAAAATATCTTTTTATGCAATTGCATACAAGAACCACATACAAAGGAATTACTCTACCTTGGCTAGGCATTCGTGTGCTTACGTAAAAGTGTCCTATGTTTTTTAAGCAACAACAATTACATCTTAACAATATCTTAGTATTTGCTTCATATCGTTAGATTTTAAAAAAGCCTTTTAAGAGGCACAGCAATATGAATAGGAGACCAGAGGTAATGAGGCTTACCTGAGCCCAGATTCTCAGTTCTGTCATTGCTGGTCAAGAAGTCTCAGTGATGACTGGCTGGATTGGTCCTGACATCAGGACACAGGATTTCATGCTGTGGTTTACTGCAATCTAACATCTGACATTGCTCAAAAGCTTAAATCTTATCAAAGAATATTTGTGAATTCTCTTATTTTTCTTTCTAAAAGTCATACATGAAAACATTCTTTAAAAATTTTCAAATGATGTAGACAAAGCTACTAAATTTCTCCTTACAAGTATCTCGTCAGTCCCAGTATGCCCCACTGAGGAAATCAATTTGATTTGAATCTGATTGATGGTGAATTCAATTTGATTGATAGTGTTTCATTTTCCATACCTCTTTTCAGGTATACGCATGTAGCTACAGAAATATAGGCTTTAACTTTTGTGACTGTCATCCTAAGTAGCACCATATGACACTTATTGCTCTGCACTGTCTTGGAGATCATGCCATGTTAGTATAAGATCTACTTAATTCTTACTAATAGCTTCAAAGTATTCCATGGCGTAAAATCTCTATGTTTAAGTCTAATCAATCCCCTGTCAATAGACATTTAGCATTGGTTCTAATCTCTTGTTCCTCCTTGTTTGTTACATCCCTTCAGGTGGATGAATGTTTCTTGAGGTTAAGTGTCAATGTGGAATTGCTGGTGTCTTAGTTTGGGCTGCTATGACAAAATACATAAACTTGGTGGCTTATAAGCAACAAACTATATTTCTTACAGTTCTGGAGGCTGGGAAATTCAAGATTAATACCAGTAGATGTGGTGTCTGGTCAAGGCCTGCTCTGCCACAGGTGATGCCTTCTTACTGTGTCCTCATATGATGGAAGCAAGGTTTCCTATTTAAAAAACAGGCAGAAGTGATAAGTAGTGAGATGAGCTATCATATTGCAAAGTCTTTATTGATGCTACATTTTCTCTACCAAATCTTTTGCAGTAGACATAATATGAAAGGGACATAATTCAATAGCAATTGTTTCTTCATTTTTTAGCATCTCCATGGATATAGTATATCACTGTACAACTCCTATAGAAACATTTTAACATTTAATCAGTGGTTAGTTGCTTAAACTAACCACTGATGTTCCAAACACTCAATGTAACTTGAAAAATGTATTTTGCTGTCATCTGGTTTCAGATGCTGCTTCATAGTCATTAAAAAGTAGTAAACAAAAGCATTGCTCAATTTGATTCATTTACTCACTTTCAGGTTAGTTTTTAAAATGATCACTTTCAGCATTTGGTATGTAAATTTATGTCTAGAATACTCCAAATTTTACTGTTTGTAAATTTATTTTTGTTTTGTTCGTTAATATACTGGAAACAATTGTAGTAAGATTGTATACACAATTTGTAGATCTTCAAATCCTGTTAGTAATCATCAAAGCCAAGAGTAAATGTAGAGTGGTAATCATGTAATTTATCCAAAGCCTTTTACATTTCTGGTTTTTGAAATATGTGAGACTAAGTGTGAAATTATTTTAACTGCCTCTCATAAAAGGGAACATTATGTATGTTTTAGGTTTTTAGGTGTTTCCTAAAAATCTTCTTAGGTTTCATAGAAGTGAGACAACTTAATACCAAAATACCAACAAATTGGCCAGGTGCAGTGGCTCACACCTGTAATCCCAGCACTTTGGAAAGCTGAGACAGGCAGATCACTTGAGGTTAGGAGTTCGAAACAAGCCTGTCCAACACGGTGAAACCCTGTCTATTCTAAAAATACAAAAATTAGCTGGGCATGGTGGTGGGAGCCTGTAATCCCCGCTATTCAGGAGGCTGAGGCAGGAGAATTGCTTGAAACCAGAAGGCGAAGGTTTCAGTGAGTAGAGATTGTAGCACTGCACTCCAGCCTGGGTGAAAGAGTGAGACTGTCTCAGAAAAAAAAATAACCAAGAAACAAAAAAACCACATACACAAAAACAACCACACACATATATCAGATACCAAGTGGTCAAATAGTATTTGTACTTTCAGCTTATTTATTGTTGAAGTAAGCATTTTCTTTTCTAAATGAATATTAAACTGAATTGATGTTTAAAAAAAACTGTTGGACCAAATGATAGACTGACTTCTATTTAGTATGCATATCATTGTGTGTTAACATCCTTATGTGCTGTAACTAGATGCCTACATAATTTGTCAGCAATGAGTAGGTTTTGGGCAAGAGCTATATGAAGATGGCTGTGGATGAAACCCACCTGTCCTGAGCAACATCATGGTGGTATTTGAAATTATTATCTTTGCAGTTCCTTTACAGAAATTATTCTTCCAGTTTCTTAAAATCAGTTGTGCTCATATTAAAGAAAACTGTGAAACCCTTACATAAATGCCCTCTTGTTTGATAACTAGAGAAGCCAAGAGAGCTGTGATGTTGCCTAGTAATAGATATCACAACTAGATTAGTGTCTTTGTTTTATGCACTTATCTCTGAGGTAATAATATAAATTATCTCTAAGTATAATATATGCAGAATAATAACAATTATAAATAAATTCACCATTAATGTTTTTTCAGTTGGCAAATAAAAATTACATATATGTATGACATACAACATGATGTTTTGACATATGTATACACAGGTGAGATGTGGTGGCTCAAGTCTGTAATCCCAGAACTTTGGGAGGCCAAGGTGGACAGATCACCCGAGGTCAGGAGCTAGAGACCAGCCTTGCTAACATGGTGAAATGCCGTCTCTACAAAACTTACAAAAATTAGCCAGGTGTGGTGGTGTACGCCTGCAATTCCAGCTTCTCAGGAGGCTTAGGCAGAATAATCGCTTGAACCCGGAAGGCAGAGGTTGCAGTGGGCAGAGATTGCACCATTGCACTCCAGCCTGGGTGACAAGAGCTAAACTCCATCTCAAAAAAAGAAAAAAAAAGAAATATGTATACACTGTGGAATGTCTAAATCAGCCTGTTTAGCATATGCATTACCTTTTATACAACTTTTTTTAGTGAGAACACTTAAAATCTACTCTTACTGATTTTTGAAGGTGTTCTATTTTCCATTTTGACGGATTAATTTTATTTTTTAATTTTTCATTTATACCTACTCATGGCAATAGAGACTGATGTATTTTAATATAACTGCATCTTTGACTCATCATCTGACTAAAATGAGCAGCAGGGCTTCTAATAAAATCCTTCTGACTTAGAATTATTGTATCTGATTAAAAATTATGGCTTAGACCTGGGCGAGTTGGCTCACATTTGTAATCCCAGCACTTTGGGAGGCCGAGGTGGATGGATCATGAGGTCAGGAGTTCAAGATCAGCCTGGCCAACACAATGAATCCAAGTTGCTACTAAAAATACAAAAATTAGCTGGGCATGGTGGGCATGCCTGTAATCCCAACTACTTGGGAGGCTGAGGCAGGTGCTTGAACTCAGGAGGCAGAGGTTTCAGTGAGCTGAGATTGTGCCACTGCACTCCAACCTGGGCAACAAAGCTAGACTTCATCTCAAAAAAAAAAAAATCACGGCTTAGCTCTGCACCTCCTGAACATGTGTACGTATGAAAGTGCAAACATGCTGATCATAGTATCTATTTTTATATCAGAAGTGATCTAACATTGCAGTGTAAACATTTCTAGTTGTTTCTTTGTTTACTCATTAGGTACAAAGGTGTGGACCTGCCTCATGATCAGAATGTCATAGAAATGAGAGCTGTCCAAAATGGGTTTCCACTGCAAATACTCAGGAATGAAGAAGGCCATTTTAACTCCACAGTAAGTGTGGTTAGGGGGAAGCCAATGTGAAAGTCAAGGAAGTTACATTCTACTTTAAATATTGGTTCCTACTTTTTCATAAAATGTTTCCACTACATACCAAAACATGAAGATATGATTTTCGCAGCCAGGAGCAGTGGCTCACACCTATAATCCCAGCACTTTGGGAGGCTGAGGCATCGGATCACTTGAGGTCAGGAGTTTGAGACCACCCTGGCCAACATGGTGAAATGCTGACTAAAAATCCAAAAATGAGCTGGGTGTGGTGGCATGTGCCTGTAATCCCAGCTGCTTTGGAGGCTGATGCAGGAGAATCCCTTGAACCTGGGAGGTGGAGGTTGCAGTGAGCCGAGATTGCACTACTGAACTCCAGCCTGGGAAACAGAGTGAGACTCCATCTCAAAAAAAATTACAATTTTCACTTTATTTCTTAACTTTCTTCTTCCTAAGCTCTAATCAAGTTACTAAGAAGCAACAAAATATACAAACAGCAAAAGTTAAAATTCAGTAAGTAAAACTTTGTTTTAAAAGCAGGAAAGATCTAAATAAGTAATCCTAGAGGAAGCCAAAGTTAGTTCTAGCTTTACATAGAAAGTTATTTCACTCACTTGAATCTTTTGTAAGATATTTATATAAAATTAATCAAAAGTAAATAAAGAAACTGAGACAAGGGAAAGAATAAAATGTTTATATCTCCAGCATATATTACTTTACTAATATCACTAAAATAAAATTTGTGAACCTATTATGACATTTAAAGAAATTTCTAATACCGCAGAAATCTAATTTCACCGTGAAGTCTTATGCGGTACTGTCGGCTTCAGAAGTCCTTTTTGATACAATTCACAGTGTGGCACTGATACGGTGTCGGGTGTAATATGTGATACCTGTTTCAGACTGAAGGCACATTTTACGATAGGCAAGAGTTTCTTAAAATGCAGCATCTGCCAATCATAATTAAATCTCTGTATGGAACACTTGAATGAAAGTTGTTTCTCTCTATAACTTGATGAGGTAGGAAAAGAGCCTGAGTTGATTCAGATTATAGGACCCTAGATTTATAAGGCAGGAATAGGCTGGCCACGGCGGCTCAAGCCTGTAATCCCAGCAGCTTGGGAGCCTGAGGCGGGCAGAACACCTTAGGTCAGGGGTTCAAGACCAGCTTGGACAACATGGTGAAACCCCATCTATACTAAAAATTAAAAAAAAAAAATAGCCTGGTATGGTGGCACATACCTGTAGTCCCAGCTACTCAGGAAGCTGAGGCAGGAGAATTGCTTGACTCCAGGAGGCGGAGGTTGCAGTGAGCCTAGATTGCACCACCGCATTCCAGCCTGGGCAATAGAGTGAGACTCTGTCTCAATAAATAAATAAATTGCAGGAATATTTATTTGATAGGAAACAATTACGTTGGCAATAAGGAGTGGTAGAGGCTGATAAAAAATTGGAACTCAAAAAGCTAGGGGAGTGTTATTCCTTTCTTAACTTTCTTAAGGAATCAGAAGATTTAAGAGTTTTCTCCCTTACTGCTGCGAAAGTAAAATAAGCTGATTAAAATAACTGAGTTCTCTGCACACGGCGCTAGGTTTGTAATAGGGTTCGATAAATATCTGACTCATTTTATAATCAAAGGCACTACATGATTGGGTCATGTAGTGTTAGACTGAAGATACTTTTCCAGATTTGTGGCTTTATTCCTAATCAGCTTGATCATTAATCTAAGAATATATAATCTAACAGAAAAGTGGCACTTCATTGCTTTAACATGCTTTCCAAGTGGCCTAAGGGCCTCTTAATTCTTCAGCTCACTTACCTAACTCAGGCTTGACTTTTTCTTTAATCTTTGCATCTAGGTGGGTTTTTTTTTTTTTTTTTTGTAACTTCTCTGAGGACATGTTGCAATTTGTTTTTCAAAGCAGTTGTGTAGGAATTACTAAGCAGAAACAAAAAACTGGGTGTGATGGTAAACAGGAAAGATATATCAAAACTTGAGAGGGTATCACTGCTTACTGATCATAAGCATCAGTGTAAGTTTCTTATTCTTATTTTCAGACAGCATTATAGTATCTAGCATGAAGTATTTAACACAGTACTATAAATGTTTAATACCTTATAAAATGGTATTCTTAGGAACTGAAATTATTAAGAGAAAAGAATACTGTATAATTAGGAGCTATAGCTAATAGGACAATGATACATATGTAACCGTCATCTGAATGAATATTAAATAACTAGCAAAGCTTACCCACTTCTGGGAGTATCAGCTGGTAAGGTCCCCAAAGCCCAGTCCCCCAGGAGATCCCTGTGGTTTTTCACATGGTCCACTGTGAAGATATAGCTGGGTCCCCTGAAAGGAAAGAATAAACATGTATATATCTTACTAGCCAATGGTAAAATGGCTACAGCCATTGTGGTCAACACCCATACTACAACAAACCACAGATTTTTTTGCTTGAATTTTTATTTGATGAAAAGCAACCTTGTGTCTGAGACAAGTCTGATAGTAAAAAAAAAAAAAAGAAAAGAAAGAAAAGCAACTTGATTCAGATCTGCCGGATGATAATAATCTTTTCTTTTCTTTCTTTCTTTTTTTTTAAAGATGGGGTTTCACCATAATGGCCAGGCTGGTCTTGAACTCCTGACCTCAGGTGATCCACCCACCTCGGCCTCCCAAAGTGCTAGGATTACAGGTGTGAGCCACTGCACCCGGCTAACCTTTTCCTTTATTATTTTTTTTCTTCTCCTTTTCCTTAATTCATTGGTGGGAGGCAGCAGCCATGGCCTGTAATGGTTCTGTTTTCTCCCGGACCTTCCTTTGGCTTCTGTGACATTTTGGTCAGCTACATATGTGTTTGGCTCCATAACAAGGGTTCCTTCCTGCAGGACACCCATGCCACCAAGGTCAAGGCACTAAGAACTGACAAGGGGGCTGTCTGTCCTCCTGGGCCCTGGCTCACAATGGTGAGCACCAGCTAGTTGTTCCTCTCCACCCCTTATATCCATCTTTCTGTCCTCACTTCTTGATCTGTGCACTTCAAGTTCCAGCAGAAAGACATAGCCTGGCAGAGAACATGTAGCCAGGTCCTCAGTGGCCTAAGTTCCTGAGGAAGCCTCTGCCTCTGACACGGCAGTCGCACCTTACTTTGCTTATTGGTCCCCAGCCTAACTCCTGTAGGTCTGCTTTAACTTACTGGAAGGGCTAGAACCACATATCTATTCTCTATATTGATTTAATAAAGACATTTTCTATATAGAGGGGGTTATTTTTTTTAAATGTGCTAACAATATACTTGTGTTTAAAATAAAAACTGATTTTCTGGGCACTGTGGCTTACACCTATAACCCCAGTACTTTAGGAGACAGGGGTGAGAGATGATGTGAGGCCAGGAGTTCAAGACTAGCATGGGCAATATAGCAGGACTCTGTCTCCAAAAATAAAAATAAGGCTGGGCATGATGGCTCATGCCTGTAATCCCAGTACTTTGGGAGGCTGAGGGGGGCAGAACACTTGAGGCCAGGAGTTTGAGATTGACCTAGCCAACGTGGTGAAACCCTGTGTCTGCTTAAAAATACAAAAATTAGCTGGGTGTGGTGGCGTATGTCTGTAATCCCAGCTACTTGGGAGGCTGAGGCACAAGAATCACTTGAACCTGAGAGGTGGAGGCTGCAGTGAGCCAAGACTCTGCCATTGCACTCCAGCCTGGGTGATAGAGTGAGACTTTGTCTCTAAATACAATGCAATGCAATGCAATGCAATGCAATGCAATGCAATGCAATGCAATGCAATGCAATGCAATGCAATGCAATGCAATGCAATGCAATGCAACACGACACGAGACGATACGATACGATACAATACAATACGATACAATACAATAATACAATACATTACCGGGGTGATATGGTTTGGCTCTGTGTCCCCACCCAAATCTCATGTCGAATTGTAATCCCCAGTGTTGGAGGAGGGGCTTGGTGGGAGGTGATTGAATCATGGGGGCAAACTTTTCTCACGGTAGTGAGTGAGTTCTCATGAGATCTGATTGTTGGAAAGTGTGTAGCCCTTCCCCTTTGGCTCTCTTCCTCCTGCTCCCACCATAAGTCATGCCTCTTTCCCCTTCACCTTCCACCACGATTATAAGTTTTCTGAAGCCTCCCCAGCCATGCTTCCTGTACAGGCTGCAGAATCGTGAGCCAATTAAACCTCTTCCTTCTAAATTACTCAGTCTCAGGTATGTCTTCATAATAGTGTGAGAACAAAGTAATACTGTGGGTGCGGTGCCACACACTATAGTCCCGGCGACGTGAGAGGCTGAGGCA
>PVKP010018456.1:0-44264 GCA_004027715.1 Plecturocebus donacophilus | reverse complement strand
GTAAATCACTCCCCAGCAATTGCATAGCATTTCACAGGTTTAAATAAAATATTAGTTGGCTGCTTATTTGTTATTTTCATCCCCTATTCCTTCCTGTCTCCATTGTTAAACACAATTATTGGCATAAAAGAGGTTTTTAATACCCATTTTTAGACTGTATTCTAGCCTGGGCAATAAAACAAGAATCCCATTCTCTCTCTTTCTCTTCCTCTTTCTTTCTCTCTTTCATTCTTTTTTTCTTTCTTTTGCTGTTTCTTTCTTTCTCCTTTTCTCTCTTTTTCTAAAATCTCTTCCTCTTTCTTTCTCTCTTTCATTCTTTTTATTCTAGAAAAAAAAAAAGAAATTTCTGCTTTAAGCCATTCAGTTTATGGCAATTTGTTACAGTAGCTCTCAAAAATTAACAAAGCAAAACCTTTCTTCACTGACCCTTCCCCAGAATTTTCTAACACAAGCCCAGATCCTCCTAATGTCCTTTTACTGAGAGAATCCTTGGTTCCTCAGTGTGTGATCTCCCTTGCTGGAACAAGTGGTAAACCCATTTGTGTTTGACTACAGGTGTGTTTCTGGTTATTTTTGACCTGTAGGCATTAACTCTGTCCTTCACTTTTGTTGAAAACAAAGAATTGGAAATTACCTGACTTGAAAAAGTATTTGATAGCCAGTCAATCATTGCAAGCATTCCTGTGTTCATGATTAATATTTGGAACTGCTCCTTTGGTACCCTGGAGGCTTTTGCATCTGGGGCAATGCTGCATAGCAAGATTTGGTTTGGATGAGAGCAAGGCTGCTAGTATCATCTACTGAGCCTTTATGCATGTGGCACATGTTCACCAAGTCATCAGCCATGTCAGGGCTGGATTTCAACACCCCTACTCTCCTCTACAGCCAGGCACAAACTGCACAGCCAGGAGTGGCAGAGAAAGAGGGTCATTTTTGAAAAGCAAGTGGAAATGAAGAGCCAGCATGACCACAGACATGTTCTCAGAGAGAAAAATATTAGCAAAGAGTCTGTATCACAGATCAAGATCTGGAATTTTCTCTGTTATTTCCTTTAAAACTGTTCATTCATAAATATCCCTTGGGAAGTCTGCATGTATGCCAGGGTCTTACGTGTATCCTAAGCATAAAGACCATTCCTCCACAACATGAAAGCGTTCCTCAGCTTTGTTGTACAGAACACCAACTTGGTCTTTAGTCCCTTCCATGCTATCATTCCATCCATTCCTTCAATTTCTCTTATCTTGGCTATATTATTACTAATTTCCAGGGACTATTTCTTATCTCTGATTAGTTCCTTTTATAGAGTATCTTGTTTTATTTTGGGAATGCATTTCCCTCCCAAATCTCTCTGAGAATTCCATTTGAATTTTGTAAAATTATTTTCTGTCTTCTAAATTATCTCCACTTTCTCTAAAGTTCCTCAGTAGTTCATTCTTCTCATTCCTTCTCTTTCTTGAGTCTTCACTTATTTTGGTTCATAAGTATAGATGAAGGACTAATTTAATTAGTGTAAACAGCTTCTTTCCCCCAAATGGCCCTTCCTTGAATGAAAGAACTACCAAGAGCTCTGTGAAAGTATAGAATGTGTGGCCAGGAGGCTTCACAAAACTTTCTTCCTGATGGTTTCCCTTTCCATTATGTTTTTATAGAGCAAGTACAGGTATAAGTATGGATACAGTAAAGGAGATAGAAATAGACACCAATCTATCAGTCTTTCTGTGTTTTATGGGAATCGGAGGAAGGGGAGGAAATAGTTCAGTTGACCACCTTGAAATTTTAAAACCATTAGTTCTATTGTTAAAGAGATAGATCTATGGTGTAATGCAAGATTTATACACATGCTTAACCAATATCTCAAGTCCCCCAAAGAAATGCCACACTTTAGATGGTACATACTTATTTTCCTCCACTGTTAGAAATTAAGAATCACTGCCATAATCTGTGCTGCTATGCCTTCTGCTCAGTAGTTCTTGTATGTGTCTGCCCTCTAGAATACCTTCTAAAGATAATGAAATCTTCCGTTAGTAAAAATTTTCAAGATTTTTAAAAGTCCTTAAGTTTGTACATTCCATGTGTTAGATTATTTGGGAATCTGTTACATATTTGCAGAGGTGAGTGGAGTTTATAAACAAGAAGGAAAATTGGTCAGATTGTCATTTTATTTAAAAATAAAACAGATTCAAATCACTTAGACTTAAAAAGATATTTCCTCATGTAGAAAAGTGTTTACTTCTGACAAAGTCCAATATTCACATAACACTACTGCTTATTTGTAGATACCATCTTTTTTTACATTTCATCTCAAAATTTAATTTTTGAAGGAGTTGAACTACGCAATACAAAGTTGAACTGCTTTATTTTGATTTCAGATGATGGGGCGCTTCTTCAGTGGCTTGGCACAGTCAGGGGCCTGGTGCTGCTTTGATGAGTTTAATCGAATTGACATAGAAGTTCTGTCCGTCATTGCACAGCAACTCATTACCATTAGGAATGCCAAAGCGGCAAAGGTAAGGCATTGGACAATCAGCTATCATGGTAGCAGTCCTTAAGTTTGCAATTAACTCACAGGATGTTCCGTTTTAGGAAGGAGATACTAAAAAAGTTAGGGAGGAATAGCTACACAGATTACGGGATCTCAAGGGGACCTTGGCTCTCCAGAACTAACTGGACTGGAAAATCTAAAGAGAATGAGGTCAGATGAAGATACTGGGTGGTCCTGTTATTTAAAATTTGTTTTAGCCCCTTATAAGCATGTCTCTAGAGAAGGGGTTTCATATTCAGAAGCTGATGGCAGTGAAGGTTGGAACCAAGTCTCTACCACTCTGTGTTGACCTTCTGAGATCTGGTCACAATGGGCAGCATTGGTGTTCAGCCTCTGCAAACCAGAACAGCACTGCTTCAAGCCCTGTGAGGGCCCCCACTACTCCCTTGGTCCTTTCAGAAGAGCCCCAGACCTCCTCTGGATCTACCAATAAGGGTTCATCCTGGCATAGCATGGAGGACTCTGGACTTAGCTCTAGCTCCAGAGGCAGGGCTATCTCATTGGAAGTCACCCTGATAAGAATTGTTAAGTATTTTGATTGTCACCTCTGCAAAAAAGCAAGTTATAGAACAAATGAAAAGAAATCATGACTTGGACTTTAGTGAGCTGCTAAATTGTGTAAGTCACTGTGGTATGTGCTCACACTTATTTCATCTTACACCAAACCTATGTGAAGCCTATGTCATTTCCCCGAAGATAATAGGTGGAAAGAATTCAGATTAAAAAATATTTTCACAGGCACCAAAATTTATCAGACCCTAAAATCTAAGCTCCCTTATCTGTACTCCCTCCTGTTCCCACATACTCTGGGGAGGCCTATATTAAATACAAGATCTTTAAATACAGAGATAGCATAGTCTATATTATGCAAGTGATTATCATCTGGCTGAGCAATTCACTGAGAGCAAAGTATATGGAGTAAGGGGACAGGGACCAGAGAGAGTAGAGGCAGAGGCAAGACTGAAGCTTTGTCACTAGAGAACAGCCATGTGAGGGCAGAGGAAGATAGGAGAGCATCTGCAGATAACCAGCCTCATCCTTAAGCTGCCAGTGCCAAATGAGATAGCTGAAGTTGGGTATACCCCCTGGCATAGATGAACTAAGCCACAGAAATGGAGAGGTTTGCTAGCACAAGCAGCCACTCAGCAGCGCAGAAATGGTCTCCAGTTGCACCACACATTCTCTCCTCCAGGCTGTGGCACAACACCCTGCTCCATCCTGGTCTTCCCCTGTATTCCTCATGCCTGTTAATAGCACCTTCATTTAGTGGCCCAACTAGAAACCTGGAACTCACCTTGGAATTGACCCATCACTATCAGTCCCAGGATCTAAGCCATCACCAAATCCTGTTGGTTTTATCTGCTAGATGCTTCTCCTCCCTACTTACACCTCTTGAATTCTGGCTCTCATGTCCCCAGTGATCATTCCTTAGTGGTCTCTCTGTCTGTAGCCTGACCATCCTCTCCACTGCCAACTTTGATCTTATCTATCTACTTAGAAGTCTTCTCTGCTTCCCCCCAAACATGGGACAATATCTAAATTCCTTAGTTTTAGATTAGCAGTAAACAATCAAGATGCTTACGCCCAGCCTAAATATACTTTCTGGAGCTTTGCGCTTTAGCAAAGTGAATTAATTGCTGGTCATTTCTGGAACGCCCAGTGATTTCTTGCTCCTGCTCCCTTTTCCTGGAACGGTGCCCCTGTTCCCCTACCTGAAACATCCTTCTTCCTTCTTCAGATCCCAAGCAGGTTGCCTGCTACCCCCATGGGCTTTGCACACACTTGCACTGTAGCATGTGTTGCGCTTTGTGGTCATGGTTTCCGGGTTGATTGCAGACAGCAAGCCTGGGAGTTTCCGGAGGGCTCAAGAGTGAGGATCCTTCTGCTGTGTGCCTCCGTGCCTCACCTAGTGCCTCACCTGCAACAGGTGCTCAACAAGTGTTTGCTGTTGAGTAAAAGTGGAGGGGAGATGACAAAAACTGTGACAGTGGGGCCTCAACAACACAAGAACTAAAATTAGGTTGGAATTTCTTGGGGAACACCAGAAAGTGGGAGTGGAGAAGGTTTAATGGTCAGTAAATCTAAGATGAGTAGAAAATTAGTGGGGCATGGCAGGGCATGCCTGTGGTCCCAGCTACTTCTACTTGGCAGGCTGAGATAGGAGGATTGCTTGAGTCTAAGATGTTAAGGCTGCAGTGAGCTCTGATCATGCCACTTGCACTCCAGCATAGGAGACAAAGCAAGACCCTGTCTCAAAAACAAAAACAAAAACAAAAAAAATAGAAAGTTGAATTAAAGAGTCTCAGCAAATGTTGAAGCCTAGAAGACCTTAGGACTTGGCCAGGAAGGAAGAGACAATTTGGGCAAGGCAGGTGCAGGGAGGCAGAAATTGGGAAACACCGAGCCCAGAAGAGATTGGAAGTAGGCAGGACAGAATCAGAAATGTTCCCTGTTGTGCAGCAGCAGGATTCAGTAGTCTTTGCTTCAGTGCTTCATTACCTGTGTCTCGTATTCAAGTAATAATTAGGTGAAAAGTTTTACAAGTGTCTGGAGGAGTGTTAACTTATACTTTATCTTTGAACAGCTCTCTAGATTCATGTTTGAGGGGCGGGAAATAAAGTTGGTGATGACTTGTGCAGCCTTCATCACGATGAATCCTGGCTATGCAGGCAGAACCGAATTGCCTGATAATTTGAAAGCCCTGTTTAGACCATTTGCAATGATGGTTCCAAATTATGCCTTGATTGCAGAGGTGAGTGTCACATTATGAAGCAGCAGAAATGTAAACTTCTTTCTTTTATTTACTATTCGACTCTATCAAGGTAGAAAGTTTCCTTTATGAATGCCCCTAGTAATGGTTATACATTACTAAGTGTGGATATGATTGTTACGACGTGGAATGTTAAGTTCTGCATGTTTGTTGTTTACTGCTATATCCATAATACCCAGAATGGCATCTGGAATATAATAGGCCCCTAAAACTGGAAAGAATCAATGAATTTAAATAACCACTTCATTGGGGGTTTTCAGTTCCTCTCTAGGAATTAAAATGTCTGAATTGGTGACAAAAACACAGATTATTTTTCTCTTTGCACATTATTTTTTACTGGAGTCAAGGAATGTTGCGTAGAAGCCTCCTCGCTATGATGGTGGGTGGAGATGGTTTATAAGTCTGTATCAACTTAGTCAAAAAAATAGTAACTATTAACAAATTAATTATTTATTATTGTGTTGGTTTCTTCTGTATCTACTTAGGCATCTTTCTATTTAAATTGGGTTTAAATAGCCAAGAATAAATGCTAACCAAAAATTGATGTGTTTAGACAAGCACAGTGGCTCAGACCTATAATACCAGCACTTTTGGAGGCCAAAGTGGGAGGATTGCTTGAGCCCAGGAGTTAGAGACCAGCCTAAACAATATGGTGGAATCTCATCTCTACCAAAAATATAAAAATTAGCCAGTCTCATAACGTAGTCTCTAAATAAATATTTAATCAGTCAAAAATAAAATAATTTTTAAAAAAGAATTGATATATTTAAATGTTGTACTGTAAAAAAAGAAACAAACAGGGTCTCATTATGCTGCCCAGGCTGGAACCAAACGAAGCTCAAGCAATCCTCCCACCTCAGCCTCTTTAAGTAGCTGGGACTACAGGCACATGCCACTACATCCAGCTAAATTTTATGCATATTTTTCATGGCACTTTTTATTGAGTTATAATTTGTACACAATAAAGAGCACAGCTCATAAGGGTGCAGCTCAGTGAATTCTTATGCATGTATTCGTCTATGTGGCCACCAAGACCAAAATATAAGGCATTTTTAGGACTCCAGAAGGCCCCTTGTGTGCTCAATGCTGTACTTCATTAACAAGGGACACCACCCCTTTAGGATGGAATTTCTCAGAAAGCACAGATCACTCCTTTGGCTAATAAATTCCTGTGATAACAGCTAATTTTAAATATTCTTCTAGGTGAAATAAAAGTAATTGCTTAAGAATAGAGCAGATTGTGCCAAAGCCTATCATTAGAAAAATTACAACCTATATTAGTGTATTAGGTCTTTCTTGCATTGCCATAAAGAAATACCTGAGACTGGGTAATTTATAAAGAAAAGAGGTTTAATTGGCTCATGGCTCTGCAGGCTGTACAGAAAGTGTGGTGCTGGCATCTGCTCGGCTTCTAGGGTGGCCTTAAGGAGCTTTTACTCATGGTGGAAGGTGAAGCGGGAGCAGGCACTGCACATGGCAAAAACAGGAATGAGAGAGAAAGAGTGGGTGGTGGGGCTGCTCCACACTTTTAAATGACCAGATTGCAGGAGAACTCACTCACTATTGCAAAGCAGCACCAAGCCATGGGGGATACAGGATCCACCCCCGTGACCCAAACACCTCCTATCAGCCCCCACCTTCAGTACTGGGAATTATAATCCAATGTGAGACTTGGGTGGGGATAAACATCCAAACTATATCAATTAAAATAATGTTTACAGCAACTCAGGGGTCCCCTATACCCACTGTAGGCATCGTGGGATGAGGGTGGGGGCAGTTATGGCAAGTAGTATCTTGACCCTCTCTACAAACAGGGATAATAAATGACTTGCTCGTTGTCCCAACCTGGTAAGAAAAAAAACAGGTTTAGAGCCCAGTCCAACATGTTGTCCACACCTCATGCTTTGTCCTATTGTTATATTAGTAATAGATGGGACAAATTTAAAAGTCTAGTCTTTGAGTGCTGTTCTTACTATTTTTAGAGTTTAAATAAATTAGATTCTGTCATCAGAATTTTTTTTTTCTTTGAGACGGAGTCTGGCTCTGTCGCCCAGACTGGAGTGCAATGGCACGATCTTGCCTCACTGAAACCTCCGCCTCCCAGGTTCAAGCCATTCTCCTGCCTCAGCTTCCCAAGTAGCTATGATTATAGGCTCCTTTCACCAAGCCTGGCTAATCTTTTGTATTTTTAGTAGAGACGGTTTCACCATGTTGGGCAGGCTGGTCTCGAATTCTTGACCTCAAGTAACTGACCTGCCTCGGCCTCCCAAAGTGCTGGGATTACAGGCATGAGCCACTGCGCCTGACCTGTCAGTAAATATTTTTAATCACCTACTGTGTGCAGAGCACTATACTAGTCAGCAGGGATAGAGCAGAAACCAAAACAGATACCAGTAAGAACTCTACCTCATTCCAAATTCCGCATCTAAAGACAACTGCAGTCTTTCAGGCAGATTATAAATAGCAAAAAGGGTCCACAGCCAGCTTCACTGTCAAAGACACTAAGCATCATCTGATTAATATAATCAAGGATGTAGAAACTTGTCTGAAGAAAGGCTGACAATCTGCATGGCTTCCCTTGACTCCTAGGGAAACCAAGGGAGCTGGTGGCAATCACTGTCCACTAGGGTGGCGCTCCTGTCAGATCAGAGACGCTCAATTCTTGCTTTTGTACTTGGGCCTAATAACACCATCAACCTTTCATGACGGGAACATTTTCAAAAACTGAGCTCTTCTGCTCCTTGAACCGAATGTCCCCAAAGCTACATCTTCATCTGTAGAAGGAAAACAGAATCAGTGTCTAGGTATACCTCATACAGTATTCTGTCTTTCAGTTTCCTGTGGCACAGAAAGCCTTTTTCCCTTCAATCTTTATGTTTCTTTATTAAATGACATAACAACTTGGGAAGGTATAATGCTTAAGGTCAATTTTGAATATGTTGGTATCATGCAGGTACATTGATATCAATTCAATATAATAAGCATTGCAGTATTTTTTCTATTCTAGGTAATTCTGTATTCTGAAGGATTTGAATCCAGTAAAACATTAGCAAGAAAAATGATTCAGATGTATAAGCTTTGCAGTGAGCAGCTGTCTCAGCAAGATCACTACGACTTTGGCATGAGAGCTGTGAAGTCTGTCCTGGTCATGGCTGGGTAAGAAACCACAGTAGTCAAGAGTGAAATCCCAAACCATGTGATCAAACGCATTAAATGGGTAACTCAGGAAAGGCTCTCAGAGAGATACCTGGCACACAGCAAGTGATGAATAAATGTTGCCTGCTGCTGTTGTCATCATTCTTACCTTGACACTCCCATGACAAAGTGAGACAGGCTCTCTCTCTTCATCCCATGACAGTTCTTCACCGTGAATCCTCACATGATTATCCTCAACGGAAACTGATCCCCAACTAGGCTTTGGATGACATTCACTTCCCCTGAACTCAAATTCAAACATTAGGTTTTTGTGTACAAAAGCCTTTACCACCATAAGGTGGTATGACAAGACCTAAAAGTCACACTGTCTGTTATGCATATGCAACAAGGCCAGTCATACATGTTGTCTGAGAAAGCCTCAGGAGTGTAAAGAAACTTCATCATTTCAATTCAGTTCAGCTTATGTCTTAGATTTCACCTTTGTCTTTATAATGGGGTCTAAGCCTAAGCTTCTTTCTAGTGTCTAGTAAAGAAAGAATCTTTCCTCTTTTCAAGCCCCAACTTTTCTCTTTATAACTTCTTCAAACTACTGTATCTTGAATTCCCCAACTTGTCCAGAGCCTCTGAGATGACCTATTTTCTCCCTAGTCCTTCCTCTCAGGCCCTGACTCATTGGCTCAGATTCTGCACATCAAGGAATCCTCTGCGTGGCTCCTGTACCACTGAGTTCTGCACAGATCTCCCTGTAGTTTCCTACTCTCTGTTCTTTTAACCTCTCAGATGTAATATGTCCCCTCTTTACAGGATGGCTATTTAAGGACTAGGAATACTAAGAAGTTTGGATAACACTTGCACTGAAGGAACATAACTATGGTCCAGTGGGTCACAGAGACAGACTAGTGTACAGTCATGTAGGCTGCAATGCAGGGAGAGTGACAACAGAGCTGCACCTACCCAAGGTTCGCTGAGAAGGATAGAGGACAGGAGCTTTCTAGAGAAGGGAGTCACTAGGCTGGGTTTTGAGGGGGAAATAAGAGCAGGCAAAGAACAAGGCAAGATATTCTGGGCAGAGAGAAAAGAAAATCACAGGAATAGGAATCATCATGGTATATTCAGGGAGCTATAAATTCAGATTGAATGGAATTGGGATTGGGGAGTGTGTTGAGATGATGTCCTTGTCATTCTCCTTAAGGCTGCATAGCCATTGCAGGCTTTGGCAGTGTGCTCTGATGAAGATGAATGCTGGGCACACAGGGAAAATGATCCTGTCCTTCTAGCAGGAATCCTCAGAGGAAGGGCTCTGTTCTCCCCACAGGTTTAGAAAATCACATTCAACCTGATGTTCTTGTGATATTATCCAAAATATTCCTTTGAATTTAGATCTTTAAAAAGAGAAAACCCAAACCTAAATGAAGATGTGGTGTTGATAAGAGCTTTACGAGACTCGAATTTACCAAAATTTCTCACAGATGATGCCCTTCTGTTCAGGTAAGTTTCTAGACATTACCAAGTAAAGCATGGCTATCATGTAGAGGCAAATGGTGGTCTTATCTTCCATTATTTCTCTAACAAGCTGAAAACTTTCCCATCTTTTCTGGAGAAATTTATTGTGCAGTTTAAGAAATACTCTTAACGATACTAAAGTTTGGGCATAATTTCAATCATTTATGTTTTTTAATCAAAATATTAATCACTGTACTATGTGCTATACAAATTAGCATTTGACCATAAGTTCCTGACGTAAGAGAAGTTTCTGACTCAAAAAAAAGTCAGACCTGGGTCTTTTCTTTTTTATTGCATTTTAGGTTTTGCCCCAAAAATCCTGCATGTGAAGAACATGCAGGATTGCTGCATAGGTACATACATGGCAATGTGGTTTGCTGCCTTCCTTCCCATCACCTATATCTGGCGTTTCTCCCCATGTTATCCCTCCCCAACTCCCCACCCACCACTGTCCCTCCCCTAGTTCCCCCAACAGATCCCAGTGTGTGATGCTCCCCTCCCTTTGTCCATGTGTTCTCATTGTTCAACACTCGCCTATGAGTGAGAACATGCAGTGTTTGATTTTCTGTTCTTATGTCAGTTTGCTGAGAATGATGGTTTCCAGGTTCATCCATGTCCCTACAAAGGACAGAAACTCATCGTTTTTTATGGCTGCATAGTATTCCATGGTGTATATGTGCCATATTTTCCCTGTCCAGTCTATCATCGATGGGCATTTGGGTTGGTTCCAGGTCTTTGCTATTGTAAACAGTGCTGCAATGAACATTCGTGTGCATGTGTCCTTATAATAGAATGATTTATAATCCTTTTGATATATTCCCAGTAATAGGATTACTGGGTCAAATGGAATTTCTGTTTCTAGGTCCTTTAACATAAATATGATTGCTTTTATCCATTTCATTATTTGTTATTTAATTTTTCATTTTTCCAAGTTATATGTGTATATAGTACATGTAAAAACTAAATAGTTTCATAAATTGGTCTCATGGAAAGCAACAGGCCCCAGTCTTTCACCAACTCCCACTTTCCAAAAACAATCATTATCCAACTCTTATTTATTTTGCTATCCTCCTCCAAACTTCTTAATACCACATTTATGCCATTTCTTTTTTTTTTTTTTTTAACTTATTTCAGTGGTTGCCCTAGATCTTGCAAGGTACATTTACAACTAATCTAAGCCCACTTTCAATTAACACTATACCATTTCATGGAAAATGTGAGTACCTTGTAATAACAATCCATTCTTCCCTTCTATTCTAATTCCTCCCTTCCATCCCTTATGTCATTGCTGTCATTCATTTTACTTATACATGATATATACATACATGACATTTACTTATATATAATATATGCATAGGCATACATAATTAAATACATTATTGCTATTACTATTTTGAACAAACTGTTATCTGTTAGATCAATTAAGAATAATAAAAAGTTTTTTTGTTGTTTATTTGTTTTTTGCTTTGTTTTTTGAGGTGGAATCTCCCTCTGTCGCTCAGTCTGGAGTGCAGTGGCACGATCTTGGTTCACTGCAACCCCCACCTGCCTGGTTCAAGCAATTCCCCTGCCTCAGCCTCCCCAGTAGCTAGGATTTCAGGTGTATGCCACCATGCCCAGCTAATTGTGTGTGTGTGTGTGTGTGTGTGTGTGTGTGTGTGTGTGTGTGTGTGTATTTTTAGTAGAGATGGGTTTTCACCATGTTGGCCAAACTGGTCTTGAACTCCTAACTTCAGGCAATCTGCCCCCCTCGGCCTCCCAAAGTGCTGGGATTACAGGTGTGAGCCACCTCGCCCAGCCAAGAAAAATGAAAGTTTTTATTTTACCTTAAATCATTCCTTCTTCCATGCTCTTATTTTAGGTAGATCAGAGTTTCTGACCTATGTTATTTTTCTTCTCTCTAAATAACTTCTTTTAATATTTCTTGCAAGGCAAGAGTACTGGCAACAAATTTTCTTGATAATTATTTGTCTGAGAAAGTCTTTATTTCTCCTTCACTTTGCAGGATAATTTCACAGTGTACCGAATTCTAGGTTGGTGGGATTTTTCTCATATGTTTCACTCCATTCTCCTCTTGCTTGCATAGTTTCTGAGAAGTCAAGTGTAATTTTTATCTTTGCTCCTCTATAGGTAAAATGAGTTTTTTTCCTTCTGGCTTCTTTCTATATTTTTCTTTATCTTTAATTTTCTATGGTTTTAAAATGATGTGCCTCAGTATAATTTTTTGATATTTATTCTGCTTAGTGTTTTCTGAGTTTCCTCAATGTAAGGTTTGGTGTGTGACATTAATTTGGTGAAATTCTGTCATTATTCTTTCAAATATTTCTTCTGGAACACAGGGAGGGGAGCATCGCACACTCCCCTAGTCCCCCCTGGGGACTAGGGGAGGCACAGCAGGGGGTAGGGAGTTGGGGAGGGATAACATGGGGAGAAATGCCAGATATAGGTGACAGGTATGAAGTCAGCAAACCACGTTGCCGTGTATGTGCCTATGCAACAATCCTGCATGTTCTTCACATGTACCCCAGAACCTAAAGTGCAATAAAATATATAAATAAAAATATTTCTTCTCTTCCTTTCTCCCTTTCTTACCTTCTGGTATTACCATTGAACACATGGTACTCCTTTTGTAGCTGTGCCATGGTTCTTCTGTATTATGTTGCTTTTCTAGTCTTTATTCTCTTTTCAGTTTCAGAGGTTTCTATTGAGGTACCCTCAAGCTCAGAGATACTTTCCTCAGCTGTGTCCAATCTACTAATAAGTCTATCAAAGGCATTCTTCATCTCTGTTATAGTATGCTGATTTTTTATAATGCATTTCTTTTTGCTTCTTTCTTTGGCTTTCCATATCTCTGCTTACATTGCCCAGCTGTTTCTGCACGCTGTTCATTTTATCCATTAGAGCCTTTCACATATTAATCATTGTTCTAAATCCCTGTCCGACAATTTCAACATCCCTCCCCTGTCTGGTTGTACTGCTTGCTCTGTCTCTTCAGATTGTATTTTTTGCCTTTTAGTATGCCTCACAATTTTTTCTGGATAGCTAGACATGATGCAGTGGTTAAAAGGAACTAGGCCAAAGGTAAATTGGCCTTAAGTAATGTTGTGGTATGGTGCAGCAGGAGGGAAAATGTTCTATTGGCCTAGGATTAGGACTCAGTCTTTTAATGAGCCTATGCCTTTGAACTGTAAGCTTCATAAGTGTTTCTCAGTTTTTTCTCCCTGTTAGGTGATATAGAGTGGCAGAGTGTCCTAGAGTTGGGTTTTTCCTTCTCCCAGTGAAAGGCCAGAGCCAGCTAGAGTTGATATTTCCCTTCCCCCAGGTCTGTTAGGCTCTGACAAAACTCTAGCAGGTTAGACTCTGGTTAATTCTCCTGGAAGAGCAGAGTGCTCCTGCCTATTTCAGAATGGTTTCTTTTCCCTTCCTCTGCCAGAAGCATGAGGGGATTTCTTTCTTCCTTTTTTTTTTCAAATGTGAATTTTTTTTTTTTCATTTCCAACTTTTAAGTTCAGGGATAAACGTGCAGGATGTGCAGGTTTGTTACGTAGGTAAACATGTGCCATGGTGGGTTGCTGCACAGACCGTCACGTCACCCAGGTATTCAGCCCAGCATCCACTAGCTATTCTTCCTGACCCTCTCTCTCCTCCCACTCCCAACCCTGCAACAGGCTCTTGTGTGTGTTATTCCCCACCATGTGTCTATGTGTTCTCATCATTTAGCTCCCACTTATAAGTGAGAGCATACAGTATTTGGTTTTCTGTTCCTGAATTAGTTTGCTAAGGAAAATTGCCTCCAGCTCCATCCATGTTCCTGCAAAGCTTATAATCTCATTCCTTTTTATGGCTGCATGCTATTCCATGGTGCATATGTATCATATTTTCTTTCTTTCTTTCTTTCTTTCTTTCTTTCTTTCTTTCTTTCTTTCTTTCTTTCTTTCTTTCTTTCTTTCTCTTTCTTTCTTTCTTTCTTTTTTTTGAGACAGAGTCTCACTCCATCACCAGGCACCAGGCTGGAGTGCAGTGGCATGACCTCGGCTCACCACAACCATGGCTCACCACAACCACCACCTCCCGGGTTCACGCAATTCTCCTGCCTCAGCCCCCCATGTAGCTGGGATTACAGGTGCATGCCACCACACCCTGCTAATTTTTTTTTTTTTTTGTATTTTTAGTAGAGATGGGGTTTTACCATGTTGACCAGGATGGTTTCCATCTCTTGGCCTCATGATCCACCCACCTCAGCCACCCAAAGTGCTGGGATTACAGGTGTGAGCCACTGCACCTGGACTGTACCACATTTTCTTTATCCAGTCTACCATTGGTGGGCTTTTAGGTGGGTTACATGTCTTTGCTATTTTGAATAAGGCTGCAACAAACATATATATGCATATGTCTTTATAATAGAATAACTTCTATTTCTTTAGGTATATACTCAGCAATGGAATTGCTGGGTCAAATGGTAGTTCTGTTTTTAGCTCTTTAGGGAATCACCAAACTGCTTTCCACAATGGATGAACTAATTTATGCTCCCACCAACAATGTAAAAGCATTCCTTTTTTCTCCACAACCTTGCCAGCATCTGTAGTTGGTTTTTTTTTTTTTTTTTTTTTTTTTTTTTTTTTTTTTTTTTTTTTTTTTTTTTTTTTTTGGCTTTTTAATAATAGCCATTCTAGGATGGGTACAGTGGCTCACGCCTGTAATTCCAGCACTTTGGGAGGCTGAGGCAGGTGGATCATTTGAGATCATCCAGCCTGAGGCCAGCCTGACCAATATGATAAAACCCTATCTCTACTAAAAATACAAAATTAGCCAGGCGTGCTACTACACGCCTGTAATCCCAGCTACTTGGGAGGCTGAGGCAGGAGAATCTCTTTAATCAGGGAGGCAGAGGTGGCAGTAAGCAGAGATCATGCCATTGCACTCCAACCTGGGCAATGAGAGTGAAACTCCGTCTCAAAAAAATAATAATAACAGTAATAATAGTGATAATAATAATAGCCATTCTAAATGGCATGAGATGATGTTTCTCATTGTAGTTTTGATTTGCATTTTTCTATTGATCAGTACTGTTAAGCTTTTTTTCATGTTTTTTGGCTGCATGTATGTCTTCTTTTGAGAAGTGTCTATTCATATGCATTGTCCACTTTTTAATGGGGCTGTTTGTTTTTTCCTGTAAGTTTGTTTAAGTTCCTTATAGATGCTGGATATTAAACCCTTGCCAGATGCATAGATTGCAAAAATTTTTGCATGATGGGATTTCTCTCAGATATTTATGCCAAGAACCTGGTTGAGCTCCTAGAGGTAAAACTCACAAAAGATGTGCCCCTCTACTCCGTGACTGGATGCCTCTGGAGTTTTTAACTCTCAGACATCTCCACATCTAGCCTCAAGCAATTTATCAATTACAGTTCACATTTTCCTACCCTGACACTGGCTTTCATACTAGTTTGCTGTGATCCTATGTATGTGAATGTCTGTGTCTCTAATGTTGAGGGCAGAGGTATCTACAGGCATACCTCATTTTATTTCACTTACTTTACTGCACTTTAAGATATCGTGTATTTTACAAATTGAAGGTTTGTAAACCTTCATCAAGCAAGTTTATCAGCACAGTTTTTCCAACAGCTTGTGTTTACCATGTGTATGTGTGGCACATTTTAGTAATTCTCACAGTATTTCAAACATTTTTATTATTATATCTGTTGGATCTGTGATCAGTGATCTTTGATGTTGCTATGCAGTTATTCTGGGAGCACCACAAACTGCACCCATACATGACAGCAAACTTAACTGATAAATGTGTGTGCTCTCTCTGCTCCACCGACAGCCATTCTCCCATCTCTCTCCCCTTTGGGCCTCCCTCTTTGCGACAATAACATTGAAATTAGGCCAACTAATGACCCTAAATGGTCTCTAGTGTTCAAGTGAAAGGGAGAGTCACACATCTCTCATTTTAAATCAAAAGCTGGAAACAATTAGCTTAGTGAGGAAGGCATGTCAAAAGCCAAGATAGGCTGAAAGCTAGGCCTTTTGTGCCAAACAGCCTAATTGTGAATGCAAAGGACAAGACATTGAAAGAAATTAGAACTGCTACTTCACTTAATACATGAATAATAAGAAAGAGAAAGTAACCTTATTGTTGATATGGAGAAAGTTTTAGTGGTCTGAATAAAAGATTAAAGCAGCCACAACATTCTATTAAGCCAATGTCTAATCCAGATCAAGGCCCTAACTCTCTTCGATTCTGTAAAGGATGAGAGCCTGGTGAGAAAGCTGTAGAAGAAAAGTTCAAAGCTAGCAGAGATGTGACTGAATTGCTGCAATCTCATAATAAAATCTGCATGGATGAGGGGTTGCTTCTTATAGATTAGCAAAGAAAGTCTGTTTGTTTGTTTGTTTGTTTGTTTTGAGATGGAGTTTCGCTCTGTCACCAAGGCTGGAGTGGAGTGACACAATCTTGGCTTACTACAACCTCTGCCTCCTACGTTCAAGCAATTCTCCTGCCTCAGCCTCCCAAGTAGCTGGGGTTACAGATGACGCCATCACCCCTGGCTAATTTTGTATTTTTGGCAAAGACAGAGTTTCACGGTGTTGGCAAGATTGGTCTTGAACTCCTGGCTTCAAGTGATTAGCCTGCCTCAGCTTCCCAAAGTGCTGGGATTACAGGTGTGAGCCACTGTGCCCAGCCAAAAGTAGTTTCTTGAGGTGGGATCTACTCCTGGTGAGGTAGCTAGCTTCAAACTTCTTTTCCTAGCTAGCTTCATGAAGTTGCCTTCATGAAGTTGAAGCAAAGAAGCAATTTTCATAACATAAGATACAAGGTAAAGAAGCAAATGCTGATGTAGAGGCTATAGTAAGTTATCCAGATCTAGCTAAGAACACTGATGAAGGTGGCTACACACTAAGCAACAGATTTTTAATGTAGATAAAACACCCTTCTATTAGAAGATGATGCCATATAGGACTTTCATAGTGAAAAAGGAGAAATCAATGCCTGGCTTCAAAGCTTTAAAGGCCAGGCTGACTCTAGTCAGGGGCTAAAGCAACTGATGATTTTAAGTTAAAGCCAATGCTCATTTACCACTCCAAAAACCCTAGGGCCCTTAAGAATTACACTCAGTCTACTCTGCCTGTGCTCTAAAAATGAAACAACAAAGCCTGGCTGACGGCACATCTGCTTAGAGAATGGTTTACTGAATATTTTAACCCTTTTCCCATTGGCCCAAGAGTACTCACTGGCAGCATCTGCAGCTGCAGAAGTTAACCCAAAATAACTTTGCCATGAAATATCTAACTTTTATTATTATTTTCACATTGCTCTAGTATATTGACTTTGGAAACAGAAGGCATCATCATTGTATAGCATTCTTTTTTAGTAGTGGTATTTCCACTTACAAAACATAGTAATTCTTGATCACTGAAAATATCAAATTCTAGAAAGCATAATATTTCTATGTATGATGTTATCATCTTTTTGATAATTGTTGACCAAAGGTTCATCTGATGAATCTGATTTTTCCAAAATAGATGACTCTGATGGTTTGGATGATTCTAATGTTAGTTCTGTTTAGAAATAACTCCAAGGACAGTTTTTATATGTTATTTTCACACTGAAAAGCAGTCAAATTTGCTTCAGCCTCAAAGAGTGTGTTTATGTAAAATTAAATGAGCACTGGCAGCAAGCTGCACTTTTTTGTTCTAAATGATAAAAGGGTTAAACCCACCATTGAGAGCTATTGCTCAGAAAAAAAAGATACTTTCAAAATATCACTGCTCATTGGCAATGCACTTGGTCACTCAAGGCCTCTAAGAGATGTACAAGATGATGAATGTTGTTTTCATGCCTGCCAACACAACATCCATTCTGTAGCCCGTGAATCAAAGAGTACTTTCAACTTTCAAGTCTTATTATTTAAGAAATATATTATGTGATGCTGTATCTGCCATAGATAGTGATTTCTCTAATGGATCTAGGCAAAGTTAATTTAAAAACCTTCTGAAAAGGATTCCTCATTCTAGATATCATTAAGAACATTTATTATTCATGGTAAGACAGAAGGTCAATGTTAATAAGAGTTTGGAAACAGTTGATTCCAACTCTTATGGATGATTCTGAGGGATTCAAGATCTCAGTTGAGGAAGTAACTGCAGGTGTGGTGGAAATAGCAAGAGAACTAGAATTAGAAGTGGAACCTGAAGACATGACTGAATGGCTGCAGTCTCATAATCAAACTTAAATGGATGAGGAGTTGCTTCTTATGGATTAGCAAAGAAAATAGTTTCCTGAGATGAGATCTATTCCTAGTGAAGATGCTGTGAATGGTGTTAAAATGACAACAAAAGACTTAGACTATTACCTAAATATAGTTGATAAAGCAGTGGAAGGGTTTGAGAGAATTGACTTCAATTTTGAAAGTTCTGCTATGGATAAAATGCTATCAAACAGCATCACATGCTACATAGATACTTTTCATGAAAGGAAGAGTCAATGAATGTGGCAAACATTATTGTTGTCTTATTTTAAGAAATTGCCGTAGTCACTCCAACCTTGAGCAACTACCACCCTGCTCAGTCAGCAGCTATCAACATTAAGGTAAGACCCTCTGCCAGCAAAAAGATTAGGACTTGCCAAAGGCTCAGATGGTCATTTGCCTTTTCTTTTAGTAATAAAGTGTTTTTAAATAAAGGTATGTACACCTTTTAGACATAATGCTATTGTATGCTTAAATGACTACAGTATAGCATAAAGATAAATTTTATATGCAGTGGGAAACAAAAAAATTTATATGAGTTGCTTTATTGCTATATTCACTTTATTGTGGTGGTCTGAAACTCAACCCCCAACAGCTCGGAAGGATGCTTATATATAAATATATGATTAAGTTTCACAATAAATGGTAATACTGTGTTTATAATTGGAACTCATATTTTTGTTTATCATGTTCTTCCTTTCTGATGCTCCAAGTTTCCTTCTTTCATCATTTTCTTTTTGCTTAGAGAACTTCCCTTTAGCCATTCTTTATGGTAGATCTGCTGGCAACAAATTTGTTCACTCTTCATTTATCTGAGAAAGTCTTGATTTCCCTTTATGACAGAGGGATATTTTCCCTGGGAGTAGCATTCTGGAGTGACAGTTATTTCAGTACTTGAAAGCTGTTGTACCACTTCCCATATATATGCAACCATAAAAAGGAATGAGATCATGTTCTTTGCAGGGACATAGATGAAGCTGGAAGCCATTATCCTCAGCAAACTAATGCAGGAACAGAAAACCAAACACCGCGTGTTCTTGCTTGTAAGTGGGAGCTGAATAATGAGAACACGTGGACACAGGGAGAAGAGCAGGGCCTGGAGCCTGTCCGGGGTGGGGGTATGGAGTAGTGGTCCTGCCTATGGGTGGGGCAGGGAAAGGGAGAGAATTAGGGAAAATAGCTAATGCATGCTGGGCTTAATACCTAGGTGATGGGTTAATAGGTGCAGCAAACCACCATGGCACATGTTTACCTATATAGCAAAACTGCACATGTACCCCAGAACTAAAAATAAAACATTTTTTTAAAAAGATGTTGTACCACTTCCTATAAGCCTGCATGAATCCTGCCATCATTTTATGTGTTTTTTCCCTCTTGATAAGGTGTCTTTTTATTTCTTCTGGCTGCTGCTAATGATTTTTTTCTTTGTCTTCCGTTTTTAGAAGTTTGACTATGTTGTATTTTCACGTGGATTTTTTTGGGTTTATCATGTTTGAGATTTGATCAACTTCTTAAATCTGTAGGTTCATGCTTTTTGGCAAACGCCTGACGTTTTTAGTCATTATTTCTCTGAATACTTCTTTAGCTCTTTCACCTTTCCCCGTCATTTGAGACTCCAATGACACAAATGTTAGATCTTTTGTTATATTTACATAGGTCCCCAAGAGCTGCTCATTTCTTTTTTCAGACATTTTTCTCTATCTTGTTCAGATTGGGTAACTTCTATTATTCTATCTTGCAGTTTACCAATTCTTTTTTCTGTCCCTTCCATTTTGCTCTTGAAACCATCTATTGATTTGTTTTGTTATTATATTTTTTCAGTTCTAAAATTTCAAATAGGCTTTTTGTATATTCTTTTTTTCTTTTTTCTTTTCTTTTTTTTTTGGCTGAGATGTCCTTATATTATTTTGTTTCTAATGTGTTCATAATGGGTCCTTAAAACATTTTTACGGTGTCTGTTTTAAGATAATGATCTAACCTGTGTGTAGTCACATGTACCTATAGTCCTGGCTAGTCAGAAGGCTGAGGCAGGAAGATTGTTTAAACTCAGGAGTTCAAGGCCAGCCTGGCCAGTATAGTGAGACCCTATCCCTTAAGAAATAAAATAAATTTGTCAGACAGTTTTAACATCTCTCTCATCTCAGTGTTAACATCTATTGATTGTCTCTCTTAGTTTACTTTGAGATCTTTCTGGCTTTTGATCTGATTAATTATTTTTATTGAAGCCTGCTTATCTAAGGTATTAGGTCATGAGACTCTAGATCTTATTTAAACTTGTTTTAGCTGACTTTTCCTGACGACACACCAGCAAGAGAAATTAGAAATGCAACTTTGTTACTGCCAGGTAGGGGTAGAATTCAGCCTCTGTTGATATCTGTTGGGAGCAGTCATTTCTGCTGTGTAGGGGTGGGAGTTCCAGCTCCCCGGGCAGTCATCCCGTGATAATGTCCTGGATAGAACAATAGAAGTGCCTTATTACTGCTCACCACATGACCTCCACTGATGCCACAGGGGAAGACAGCTTTATTACGCCTGGACAGTGGTAAAAGTCCTGACTCTCCACTGAGCCTCCTCTGATGCCACCCATCAGAGAGAGGGAGGGATGCTCCATTATTCCTGGGTGGGGCTGGAAGTCCAAGCTTCCCATATGGTCTCCACTAATACCAAAGGGGGCATCATTACCTCCTAGTGAGGATGAACGTGCTGGATCCCTATTTAGCCTTCTCTAACACCATGAGAAAATGAGGAGAGGAATTTGGGGAAACTTGTTACACCGTAGCTAGAGCGGAATTCTGTGCTCCACACTCAAGTCTCTGCTGGTGTGGGTGGAAATAAATACCTCAGGATTTTTCTGTGGTGTTTGATTAGAGTAGAGCAGTTATTGCCTCAAAGTTTTCTATCTTGCTGGGCTGCCCCTTTCCTGGTCCTTTGAATAAAGACAGTAAGCTTTTCCTGGGGCTTTAAAAAAAAAATCTGTGCCCATTGGCATTTCTGGATTGCCAGGATGTAAAAGACAAAAGAACACAAGGGACTCATCACCACGTTATTGCTTGCATGTTAAGGTACCTAGCCAGTCTGTTTTCTCTCTACCTTTCAGAGCCTTCTTATATTTATTTTACTTACACATAATTTACAGGGTGTTTAGTTGTACTTAATGGAAGGAATAGGGAAAAGTAAGTCTCTTCTGTCTTCCTGGAGAAAGAAGTTGGTTGGCACTTTCATGTATTGCTTTTAATACATTTGTATGTTTACAGCTGTTGCTTTTTCAATCAGTAATATATCATGAGTGTCTTTTTTGTCATGTTGGTATATATGCATGAGTCTATTTTTTTTTAACAGCTGCTAGATTGCTATAAGATTATACTTGGAGACATAGTAAACCTACAGATCTACTTTAATGTGAAAGGTCATATATGGACATTTAGATTTTTCCTAATTGTTTTCTATTTTAATGATCAACATTCCTGTACATATGTCTTTGCACGTGCATGATATTTCTACAGGGAGATTCCTGGAAGCAAGTTTCCTAGGTCATAGGGTTTGCACATTTTTAATTTAAATGGATTCTCTCAAGTTGTCCTCCAAAGATGGCTTATCCATTTACATTTACATAAGTGGTTTTATGAAGGTGCATATTTTCCCATAAGCGTTTTAAAGAGAGGCCAAATGCAGTAGCCTATTTTAATATTCATTTCTTTAACTATTAGTGTCATTGAGCATCATTTTCTATGTTCATTATTCATTTATAATTATTATTCTTGGAGCATGTTCCTATTATACTCTGACTGATTTATAGAAACTCAGAAACTTTATTTGACATAAACATTGAAAATGTTTTTCTAAGTCTCTCATTCATGCTGTAAGTTTGTATATAAAGCCTTTTATCTCACAGAAGTTTGGGGTTTGTCTGTTTGTTTTTATTTTTCACTCTGTCAACATTTGTTTTACAGTTGTAGATTTCCTCCCTTTCTTAGAAAGACCACCTTACCATAATGTTGCAAAATTTATCTCTTGTACTTTCATCTAGTACTTCCCTCACTTTATGTAAGGTTTTAACTGTATCACAAATGTATATGTGTATATAATGTGAGGTAAAGATTTAGCTTTTTTTTCTTATAGAAACAAGTCAAATTTTTCCTTCCTCCCTTTCTTACCTAATCTAATTTTTATTTGTATAATTCACTTTATTTTTCTGAATATTCACATACAGTTATTAGTATATGTAGGTGATTTTAGGAAAAGTTGAGCTATAAATATAATTTTAAAATAATTTTAATTTTTTTTAAATGAGATATTTTACAATTTTTTAAATAATTAAAAATAAGTTCATCACCTTCTATATGTTTGGTATTTGCCATGTACTGTGAGAAATACAGAAAGAAACATAAGAGATATTGCTTACTCCCAAAAACCTCCTAATATACTTAAGAACATTGGTCAACTACACAGGAAACAAACAAAATCTTACATAATATCAGAGAAATGATAGATTCTGGTACAGCACATAGGACAAACTAATACTGTATATGTTCATAAGAGAAAGATAGATGAGAAACAATAAGACTCATAATATTTCATTTATTGTAACAAATAGGGGAAAATATCAATGACCAGTTCTTTCTAATTGATTTTATTTTTGTTTTGACAGTGGAATCATATCTGACCTTTTTCCTGGGGTCCAAATTCCAGAACATGATTATGGTATTTTACAGTCAACAATTGTGGATGTCATGAATGGACAAAATCTTCAGCCTGAGATGTGTATGGTTAGAAAAGTGATACAGTTTTATGAAACTATGCTAGTAAGGCATGGTGTTATGTTAGTCGGGCCAACAGGAGGCGGCAAGACCACAGTTTACCGAGTACTAGCAGACACTTTAGGAAATTTACAAAAACTTGGGATACAAAATCCCTTTTACCAAGCAGTTAAAACGTACGTTCTCAACCCTAAATCAATCACCATGGGTGAATTATATGGAGAAGTTAATAACTTAACCTTGGAATGGAAAGATGGTTTGATGGCACTAAGTGTCCGAGCGGCTGTGAATGATACTTCAGAAGACCATAAATGGATCATCAGTGATGGGCCAGTAGATGCTCTTTGGATTGAAAACATGAATACAGTGCTAGATGATAACAAGATGCTTTGCCTGGCTAACAGTGAGAGGATTAAACTCACACCTCAAATTCACATGCTTTTTGAGGTAAATGTGCACATTACTGTGGAGTGAAATCATTCATTAAATTGACATACCATCATTACATTTTTTTCTCACACTGATGTAGCCTTTACTATCTATAATGTCTATTATTGTGCTCTGTTTACTTATTAAGTTATCCTTTTGTAATAGATTATCAGTCCTGACAGTCAAAGTCTCAAATGTTCTTGTCTCTATAAATAGGAAGAACAAAATAAATTCTGGCTTCCTTAGCACTTGCTTTCCTTTGGAGAGAGAGACAGAGATTTGAAATGCATTTCAAATTAAACAATTATTATATTTAATAAGAATAAATTATCCCACTGTGATATGAATATTTGATGAGGGATTGGAAGAGGAATGTGGACCAAGTACAGCTACAAACATTATGAAGGATACCATTTGTGTTATATTCATTCATCAAATACTGATTGAATGCCTACTGTGTGCTAGGGATTCTAATACAAGAATGAAAAGGAGAATAGAGAAAAGCAAAGGCAAGAAAGAAAAAAAATACCTACTCCTGCTCATAGGATTTGACAGTATCCTCCTATACTTGTGGGAATTTTTTTTCACCTTATACCTTATGTAACTTTCCTCCTCCATTTCTAATTACTTATTGTTCTCCCACTCTCTTCCACATAAAGCCTTTCAGTGTTAAGTTAGACTTTAAAAGTGTGAATCATTTTAAAAGTGTGAACACTGAAGTTGGAGAAATAAGGAAGCATCATATTAGCTGTTTCCTGTTCAACTTTTTTCAACTTTAGGTGCAGGATCTGAGGGTTGCCTCCCCTGCAACAGTCAGTCGATGTGGAATGGTGTTTGTGGATCCTGAAGAGCTGAAATGGATGCCTTATGTTAAAACTTGGATGACGGGTATTTCTGAAAAAGTAAGTGCAACCAGATATTCCCCAATATCTCCATCTGTCAGGACTCACACTGCCTTCAAATGCACAAATAATAGGTTAAGGATTCATTATTCTTGATTGAGGGAACTTCGTTATTTTATCTAGTCCTAAGAATTCCTGGAATCCTCCAGGAATGTTTATCTACTCCCCAAATCTGTCCCCATTCCTTGTTATCCCAGCCTGCCAGCCTGCCAGCCTGCCAGCCTGCCTACTCACCCTGCCTCCTGCCTATTCTGGCTGGCTTCTCCCCAAACCACAAACACAAGCCACTTTTCTGAGTCCCTAAAAACACAGCTACAACAGCCTGAGGCACTGAGACTTTGAAGAAAGCTTTATAGAAAGAGGGAAACACAATGAAGAAAAAGAATATTTAAGTCCAGACACTAACTGTCATTGCTTTTGGATTTTCAGAGCCCCAAACAGCCAAAGATAAAAGAAAAAATAGTTTACATCCTACCCCAATTGTAGGTTCAAGACCCAAGACACATTCTAACCTCAGAGGTATAATTCCACCCAAAGTGAAGTAAAGTTTATATATTATTATTCAAAACAATTCAGTTTCATACTACTTCCTGTAGCCTCTCCATTCTAACATAGAATTTTTCTCTTTATCTTAACAAGTAGTCCTTTGAGATGTTTCCCCCCATCTCATCCCCTACTCCAAGTAAACCATCTTCTTCTCTGCCTCTTCCCCTCCAAAAATGAGCCAGAAAACTATTGTTTTCCTCCTTTTTTGGGTATCAACATTTTAAGAATGTTATGGTCTAGTCTCAGAGTAACTTATTATAGATAGTAATTCTCAGAATTGAGAGCTTATCATTGGCTACCTTAAAATTTTTAAACTTTTCTGAATTCACTTTTTAAAAAGTTAACAGACTTTTCTTTTCCTTTGGCCGTTTTAAGTTTATAGAAAAATTGAACAGAAATGAGAGTTCCCATGTACTTCCTCTCCCCCAAACAGTTTCTCCTATTATTAACACTTTGCATAAATGATGAACCACTATTTATACATTCTGATTAACCAAAGTCCATAGTTTACATTAGAGTTACTCTTTGTGTACAATTTATGTGTTTTGAAAAATGCATAATGTCATGATTCCACCGTTATAGTATCAGACAGAATAGTTTCATTGCTCTAAAAATCCTCTAAGCTCCACATATTCATCCCTCCTCTCCATCCCTAAACCCCTGGCAACCACTGATCTTTTTACTGTCTCTATAGTTTTACCTTTTCCAGAATGTCATACAGTTGAAATCATATAGTACATAGCCTTTCCAGACTGGCTTTTTTTCACTTGGTAATATTCATTTAAGGTACTTCCATGTCTTTCTGTGGTTTGGTAGCTTATTTCTTTTTTGGCATTGGGTAATATTTTATTGTATGAATGTACCACAGTTCATGTACCAATTCACCTACTGAAAGACATCTTGGTTGCTTCCAAGTTTTGGCAATTATGAATTAAACTCTTAATAAGCATTAATGTACAGGATTTTGTGTGTACATAGTTTTCACCATATTTGGGTAAATACCTAGGAATGTGGTTGCTGAATCATATAGTATATGTTTAGCTCTGTACAAAACTGTCAGACTGTCTTCTAATGTGGCTGTATCATTTTGTATTCCCACCAACAGTGAATGAGAATTCCTGTTGCTCACATCCTTGACAGCATTTCGCATTGTCAGTGTTTTGGATTTTATCCATTCTAATGTGCATGTAGTAGTATCTTGTTTTAATTTGCAATTTCTAATGACATATGGCTTGAGCATATTCTCATATGTTTTTTTGCTCTCTATGTATCATATATCGTGAAGTGTCTGTTAAGGAAGATCTTTAGTCCATTTTTTAAATATATTTACTTATTTTTCTTTTTTTAAAAATTTTTTTAATTGCCTTTTAGGTTTTGAGGTACATGTGAAGAACATGCAAGATTGTTGCATAGGTACACACATGGCAGTGTGATTTTCTGCCTTCCTCCCCATCACCTGTATCTGGCATTTCTCTCCATGCTATCTCTCCCCAACTCCCCACCCCCCGCTGTCCCTCCTCTATTTCCCCCTGACAGACCCATGTGTGTGATCTCCCCTCCCTGTGTCCATGTGTCTTTAGTCCCTTTTTAAGTTGGGTTGTTTGTTTTCTTATTGTTGAATTTTAAGAGTTCTTTGTATATTTTGAATTCAATTCTTTATCAGATTATATCTTTTACAAATATTTTCTCCCAGTCTGTGGCTTGTCCTTTTATTTTCTTAACAATACTCTGGTTTCTCTTCAGATTGAATAAATATTTCACTTCTATTCTCTTTACAATGTCTTTCACAGAGTAGAAGTTAATTCTAAAGAAATCCAACTTACTGGTTTTTTTTTTTTTTTTTTTCTCTTGGATGGTGGCTTTGGTGTCATACCCAAAAATTAATCCCCAAGCCCAAAGTCATGTAGATTTTTTCCTGTTACCTTCTAAGCATTTTATATTTTGTGTTTTACATTTATTTTCAGTTACCTTTTAGGCAGGTTTAAGGTCTGTTTGTAGATTCTTTTTTTTTTTTGCGCAGATAAATCCAGTTGTTCCAGCACCGCGTGTTGAAAAGACTGTCCTTTCTTCATCAGATCGCCTTCGCTGTTTTGTCAAAATCGGTTGACTATGTGGGTCTATTTCTGTGCTCTCCATTCTGTTCCATTGATCTATTTGTCCATTCTTGCACCAATACCCCACTGTCTTGATGACTGCAGCTGTTATAGTAACTCTTGAAGTTGAGTAGTGTCAGTTTTTCAACTTTGTTCTTTTTCTTAACTGTTGTGTTGGTTATTCCGGGTCTTTTGCCTTTCCATATAAACTTTCAAATCAGTTTGTCAATTAATCCACAAAGTAACTTACTGGAATTTTAACTGAAATTGTGTTGAATGTATAGATAATATCAGAGAAATTGACATCTTAAGACTATTTAGTCTTCCTATCCATGAATGTGGTATTTCTCTCAATTTATTTAATAGTTCTTTAGTTTCTATAGCTTGTCTTATATAGATCTAGTACATGCTTTGTTATATTTATAATTAATTTTTGGCACTAATCAAATTGTATTATATTTTAATTTCAAATTCCAGTTGCTCCTTGCTGATGTATAAGAAAATAATTGACATGTATATGTTAACCTCATATCCTGCAACTTTGCTACAATTGCCTATGAGTTTCAGTTTTGTTGGTTTTATTTTGTCAGTTTAGGCAGATTTTCTATATAGACAGTTATGTTATTTGTAAACAAAGACAGTTTTATTTCTTCCTTCCCAATTCATATACCTTTTATTTCCTTTTATTGCCCCATTGCATTAGCTAGGACTTCCTGGACAACGTTGAATGAGTAGTGAGAGGGGCTGAGTTCACTTTTAAATATTTAGAAATTATTTTCCTATCTTGCACTGATATTAAAATGTTGTCTTCTGTGTTTCTTCTTTTTCATTGTTAATAATGGTGAAAGAACATCAATATAGAAGAATGCATGAAATATATATAGGCAACTTAAGAAATAATTATGAAATTAACACCTTTGAATCAATTGGCAGACCAAGAAATAGAACATGATCAACTACATATAATCTGCCCCATGTATCCCTTCCCAGTCATAAAGGGTTTCCTTAAAATTTAATTTGTTTAGTATGTTGTAACAGTTACAGCCTTTGCTCTAAAGGCCACTGAATATATAGAAATATTCAGATTTTAACGAACCTGTTTCTAAACTTAATTATATATTTATTAAGTCTTGCTAAACTATCATTTGTTTCATTTTCAGCTGAATGAGGAAACCCAAGAATATATATTAAATCTTTTCCAACGTTATGTTGATGAAGGTTTACATTTTATCAATAAAAAGTGTGGCCAAGCAATTCCACAAGTGGACATCAGCAAAGTTACTACACTCTGTTGCTTATTGGAGTCCCTGATACTTGGGAAAGATGGAGTTAACTTGGCAATGGTATGAAGCATTTTCTTACTGATACAAAGCTAGAAAAATTAGATTATTGTATACATTCTTTGCAAAGAGATGACTCCATTCTAAAATATAATCATTTTATTTTTAAGTTAATTTTACAAGGAACTAATATCTACTATTACAGTCATAGAATCTGAAAGCTAGAAGGAACGTTAGAGTGTATAATTTATTCCACTACTCAATTTTGAATTCTCTTACAGTCTGCAACATATTCCTGATACAACATATTCTCAATCTGCTTACATACTTTCATTCAGGCTTTAAAAAGTTATAACAATCAGTTGAAAGACAAGCTTGGACTTTTTTCCCCACATATTCCTTCTCATTCAATTTCTCATCAGTGGTTGTAATATATAATTATAAGAAAACACTACTCCATGAAACGTTGAATGAAGCATAAGAAACATACACTGTGCCTTTTAAAAATGTGTGCATCTAAATGAAATAAAAACGTCTTTACACTTTGCAGCTTAGGATTCTTTTTATGTTTATATATAAAATGTTAACTCTATTTCTCTTTATTCTTTCAGGAACAAATAAAACTGAACACTATACTATGTCAGACTTTTGTATTCTGTTATTTATGGGCTTTGGGTGGAAACCTAACTGAACACTATTGGGATTATTTTGATACATTTATTAGAACACAATTTGATGATAATCCTGATGCCAGGGTAAGAACCAAATAAATTATATTTTAACATAATAATTCTGAATTATTAAAATTAAATTTTAAGATTAAAACCTTAAGAGCTTTAGTTCTACTGAAAATATAACATATGCACTAAGCTGGTTCCTAAAATTATTCAAGTTTTTCCAACCATAGTTAACATTTATCATATTTCATAAGTTAGGAGTATTCTCCCAGTCATATGAAAAAAAGTAAAATATATAAATATATAAAAACTCTCTACTATAAACAAATATTGAATTCTAGTTAGTAAATTTATTTTTCACAGGGTGATTGGTTAGCTATTTTGAATTGCTAGGATAGTACTTGCTATATATTCTAAGATTGACTACATAAGTAAATGTATTGAGAATAATGGCAACGAATTTCTCACCATTAGAGAAGGGATTTACAGATATGGAAGGAGGAAAATTAGAATACACTTTGTGTTATTGCATTGGAATTGCAGGCCTCCGTACCACTGATATTCAAAATGTTAACATATATACATATAAATGTTTGAAAATTGCCTGGGCACATGGCTCACACCTGTAATCTCAGCACTTTGGGAGGCCAAGGTAGGAGGACCATTTGAGGCCAGGTGTTTGAGATCAGCCTGTGCAATATAATAAGACCCTGTCTCTACAAAAAAATTGTTAGTAGCCAGGCTCAATGGTGCATACTTGTAGTCCTAGCTACTCAGGAGACTGAGGCAAGGGAATTGCTTGAGCCCAGGAGTTTGAGGCTGCACTGAGCTATGATCGTACCACTGCACTCCAGCCTGGGCAACGGAGCAAGACTCTGTCTTTAAATAAGTAAATGTATGAAAATTGGTGTGTGTGTGTGTGCGTGTGTGTATAAATTTTCTAGTCTATGTGCTGAAAGGAGCTAGACATAAAGATACCTTGATAGCAGCAATGAGCATATCTAGTATACTTATTTTTAAATACGATTGTCATTCTCCACTAAAGGAAATGAGAAATTCTTAGTAAAATAGTTGATATCAAGACTGGATCAGGGAAGATACAAAACAACTATTTTATGTCACATAGTTTAAAAGTACTCAAAGAATGATGTGACATGTCAAAAGAACACGGAAGTTTGAAGGGACTTCCACTGGTCAAAACTGGGTAGATTTTTAGCATCAAAATCAATAATCATAGTATAGGATCATAACCCTTTTAATAATAATACTCATAATAAAAAATGTGCATGACTAAATAAGTAGGAAGAAAGAAAAACTTTTTCTTTTAATCACCTTACAACCATTTTTGTAATAATTGATTTAGGCAAGAGTCATCAATGGATACTAAAACTAATGGGTAGAGGTTTCATGATAAGCAATATTTACATAGTTTCAAAGTATTTAGTAAAGAAAAAAACTTGTAAACAGCACCTTAGCTATATGATCAATTTAACTTAATTAACATTAAGACAAACCTATGCCTGCCTCCTGATATGGGACACTGTGAAAGGTATAATCTTGCTTCTGTGATAGTTCTTTTAAAAATATGTAACTTGAATCTAATCATGAGGATACACCTGGAAAACCCAAACCAATGAATATTTTATAAATTAAACTGGACTGTATTTTTCAAATATGTCTATGTCATAAGAGACAAAGTTGAGAGGCTTTTGACTAAAGAGAGATAATTAAATGCAATGCATGATCCTGGATTGGATTTTAGACTTGGAAAAATATAGCTATAAATAATATTATTGGGAAAAAATGGCAATATTTGAATATCAAATGTAAATTAGATAATAATATCTCAGTATTCAATAAATTTTATCACCTAAGTATTTTTTTAAAATATATTCTTTTGTCTTCATCCTTGATGCCTTTGCATAACCCAGGTTCTTATCATTTCTTCCCTGGGCTATTAAAATAGCCTATTTAGTATTCCTTTGCTTTTGTTCCAGTCCTATCTAATTCACCCTTTCTACCAGTATTTTTAAAATTAAAGGTCACAATCTATTAACTTGTCATGAAATCAAGTGAAAGGGTCACAACCCAGTTTTTAAAATGGAAATTTCCTCTATTACAACTTTTTGTCAACACTATATTGGAGAGTCTAGCCAGTGCAATAAGGCAAGAAAAAGAAATAAAACATATAAACTTTGGAAAGGAAGAAGTAAAATAGTCATTACTTGCAGAAAAAAAATGACTGAACATATAGAAAATCCTAAAAAAATCTACAAATGACTACAATTAATAAGGAAATTAGTAAGGCCCTTGGATATAAGGTCCACAAAGAGTTAACAAATGAAAATTTAAAACAATACTATTTACAAAAGCAACAAAATACCAAGTACTTAGGAATAAAATTAATGAATGATGTGAAAGACCTCTGCTGAAAGTTACAGAACATTGTTGAGAGAAATTTTAAAAGATCTGTATAAATGGAGAGATATACTATGTTCATGGATTCAGATACTATTATTAAGTTATCAGTTCTTCCCAAAATATTTTGAAGATTTTAGACACCTTCAATCCCAAAATCCCAACAGATTTTCTATGAAATCTGACAATCTCATTCTAAAATTTATATAAAAATGTAAAAGACCTATAATAACTGAGATAATCTTGAAGGAACACACATTTGGAGGACTTAAACTACCATGATTTGAATAATTCAAGACAATAAAACAGCAGCAATTAAGAGTGTGGCATTGGTGAGAGTACAGTCAAATAGACAAACTAGTATTGACAAAGAAGTAGAAGAAAGAAACCTTCCGAGGTGTTGTACATGTTCTGTGTTTTAATCTAGGGTGATTATATTAACATTTACATATGTTAAAACTCTCTAAAATGGACTCTTAAAATTTGACCAAAAAAATTATGGATACCTTGAGTTTAAAAAAAAAAAAATAGAAAGTAGAGTGAATTGCACATAGTAGGGATAAATATTTTACACGTTTGTAGGTACACATATATATGTATATACAGAGTCAATGAAAAATTAATTTCTTACTAAAAGTCACTGTCAAATGAGCTTAAAGCAACTCTGGTGCTGCCATTGCAACATGAAGTTTCTCTGTGCAACTAACAGGATGAAACTTCTGAAATGCAATCTGATTATGTTACTTACCTACTTAGAATCCCTCACTGAACTGTTGTTCTAAGATCTTTAATAAGTAATGCTTTTTATAATCTGGCCCATCTGTATTTCCAGCCTCATCTCACTGTATACAACGCTCTCATGGCATCAGACTTCTAATTCTGTTTCTTCAGTCTGAATCTTAACCCCTTCTTTCCCACCCCTATCCCATCCCTTTTTTGCCCATCTGACTCCAGCTTGTTCTTCAAGTCTGAGTTGCAGCATTACCACCCCTGGAATCCTTCCTGAATCTCTAGCCATCAGCATAACTTCCCTGCAAATAGAAATGAGCCACCCTTCTGTGTGTGTGTGTGTGTATGTGTGTGTGTGATTGTTATAAACTCCTTTAGAGACCTTATTTCCCCATGGGTATTAACTGAAGTGCTTATGTCCCCCAGGGGGGATTACCAGGTCATTGAAGACAGAGGCTGGGTCTCATTCAACATTCATCCTCAGCATTACAGACAATATTTGGCATGGAATAAGCTCCTACTGTTAAATTTAATTAAAAATGCTTTACAATTCTGTCATGGGTTTTAATATAATCAATATAACAGATATTTTAATGCATTGTGTTACATGATTTTGTTTAAATAACTAGTCTCAGATACCTAAATAACTATGCCTCTACAAAGAAAAAAGAAATCCAAATCCATTTAGGTTTTGTGACTGCCTTTGTTTCTATATGAATGTATCTACTACTGTGTGTCAATATTGCCTATAGCCTATTGAAAGTGGTGTTTAATTTTGTACTTTAGCTTCCCAGTTCTGGTGATCTGTGGAGCATTCATATGGACTTTGACACCAAACGGCTGGATCCCTGGGAACGAATCATACCTACCTTCAAATACAACCGAGATGTTCCATTTTTTGAAATGCTTGTCCCCACAACTGATACAGTGCGCTATGGGTATTTAATGGAAAAACTACTGGCAGTCAAGCATTCTGTGTTGTTTACTGGAATAACTGGAGTCGGCAAGGTAGGAAACTTATATCAAACAAGAAGTTCTTTCCAAAAATGAAGGTGTGGTGGACATAGAAATGTCAGCACCAGAAGTAATATTAATTCTGAGAGGAATTATTTTTAACTTTTAGCACTTTATTAGGAAGAACATATGCTGAATCTGTATTGATCCTGGGAATTGTTCCAAAGTTTGCCAGTTTCTGAATACATTCTTGGAGTTGATATTATATGAACTAGAGGGCCCTGTAGGCCAGCGTTTGTGTTTAGGGGCTTTTATGTTTTATCTCTTGGCATTTGGGGGCTGCCACTGCACTGGCTGGATGGGAATTGGCCAGGGGATGCATTCCTAAGACTGTTGATGGAGATCAGCCCATCCCCTCCTGCCTGTTCATTTCTACCTAATACAAAAATGATATCCTTGACTATTTGGGTTTTTTTGTTAAAGTAGAATGGAGGAGGAATATTGATGATTTGGGCTTCTAGGTTTTAGAGAATCCATATTTACAAGACTTCACTGTTCCCCCCACCCCAAAAAAAAATTCTAAAAGAAATTTGGATCTTTCTGTGAATTTTTCCATAAATTGGCTTGAAGAGTAGCCAAGATAGATTTTGGTATGAAACTAAAATAAAATGTTTTGCTGAGATAGTGCTGATTAGAATATCTCTTTGGTTCTGAAAAATATAACTAAATAGAATCTCCACTAAGAGAAAGCAGACATTTTAAGCTGGCTTTAACCTCTCTCTTTTTATCCTGTTTCTTACCCGTGGTACCAAATTATTACAGATATAGACAACTGAAAGAGATTATATTGATGTGACATTAATTAACTTATTTTTAATTTAAGTCTGTGATTACAAAAGGATTGCTAAATAAAATTCAAGAATCAGCTGGCTATGTCCCTGTTTATCTGAATTTTTCTGCTCAAACTTCATCTGCAAGGACACAAGAAATCATTGAGTCAAAACTGGAGAGAAAAAGAAAAAATATTCTAGGTAAGAATCATTGTTTTAGTTTGTACCACACAAATTATTCATTAAGTTAATAAATGACATAAATAGTGCATGTAATAAAATGACAATTGGTTATTTTATTTGCTTAATTTACTTATAAAGCTGATTCTGTTTATGGCATTTTTTATGCTAGCTATGTAGATGTCTTAGTGTTACCAAGCAAATCATTTATTTCTGTCATCACCTTCAACTCAGAACATCTTCAATCTCTGCCTCTCTATGGCTCTACCTCTCTCCACCCAAGTTCTTCCAAGCATGCACTGATTTCCCCTTATTTAAAACAAGCAAACCTCAGTATATCTGGCACACTGAGTTATCTGAACTCAGTGAGGAATAGGCATGAGACTGTTGTGGTTTTTAATTCAGTCAGTACTTTCAGCCAGGTTTTGTGGTAACTTCCCTACCTTCCCTTATTAAATGCTTAGAAAAATAGCATAACCTTCTGGTCACCTTCAGACATTTGGAGTCTGGGCCAGTGTAAAGCCTCAATTCAATACCCAATTCAAAGTTCCTCCCCTCATGTGTCATAAGCCAGGTTTGTGGCTCCAGATACATATGGAAAGTGAAGAGGTTGTGGGGTTTTCTTTACTTCTCCCTACCCTCCCTCCTTGTAGGAGGCTGAAGTATACAGGAAATGGGAGGAGAAGAAGGAAAGGACAACTGTGTTCTCCCTAACCAGTGCTTAGATGGGCCTCTCCATGACTGGTTCCCTGCTTTTCTAGCTGGCACTGAGTGGTGTCTATGCTGTCTGTGAGGCAGGCTTTCAGGAGTGGGCTCTTGTAGGCAACTCCTAAAAGAGCTGTTTGCAGGTCAGGCATTGGCCTCACCACTGGAAGTTTCCCTGAGGGTGGAAATCAGGACCTCAGCCTTCACCCTCCAGTAGTCCATCCTGCAGCCTCTTGCAGCTAGGGCTTACTTGCTCAGCCTGCAGTCTCTGGGGTGGCACACCAGTCAGGGTTCAGGCTTGGCTGACTCCCATATTGCCCACCATCTACCAGGCCCTGTCATGCCAAACAATGGTGCCACCAGCTGCTTCACCACCTCCTCTCTCTGTCCCCTCTCTCCTGCTCAGGTAGGCACAGGGCAATAGATGTCATTCTATTTTCTAGTGGGAGCACCAAATCCTTATGAATGTTTCTCTTACACCCCTTCTTTGCCCCCTGTCCTGTTACTTGGCTTCCAGCAGGCCACGGATGAAATGGAGCACTCAGTTTGCCTTAGAATCAATTCCCATAATTATCCCAACCACAGGGACGTGACTATTTGCCTATCAGGTCTCTCTTTTCTCTGCTAACACTCATTCCTTTTTCTAATGAGTATATTTATTTAAATGTGGCCCCACTGCACTGGATTTCCCTTTGATGTGATCAGGATGCTTTTGAATATCTAACCTATTTTTCCCTGTGAGGGTGGTGTGATGACATTTATGAAAGGAAACTTTGGCATTCTTCCTCTTCCAACTATGGAAAGAAAATGACATTCCTCACCGATGCCCAAGCCACACAGTTGTTGAGGGCAATGAGTGTGACTGAAACAGAGAAAGGTTCACTCCTTGCTGGAGAGAGGCCACCATCTTATGCCCTGACGGTGAGGGTGAGGGGTCACCATGCATGACATTATGGACTTCCTGACCAGGACCACATCTCCCTGCAGGGGCCTGGGTAGAGCCAGAAGAAAGTCTGTCCTCCTCCAAGCAGGACTCAGAAGTGAGCTCTCTTATGACCTATAGGATGTCATTGAGTACAAAGTCATACCTCAGCTTTGTCTTCTATTTTCTAAAGGAAAAACATAATTATTAAATTCATTTTCTTTCCCCAGGAGCACCAGGAAACAAACGAATTATAATTTTTGTTGATGATTTAAACATGCCCAGACTGGATCGCTATGGCTCTCAGCCTCCGATTGAATTACTTCGGCAGTATCAGGATTTTGGGGGATTTTATGACAGAAACAAACTCTTTTGGAAAGAAATACAGGTTACTTGAGCTTTTAAATGACTTGGTGTGCTTAAATATAAATGTGAAGGAAATATGATGGATAGTTTGTGAGACTACCATAACAAAGTACCACAGACGGGGTGGCTTACACAACAGAAATTTATTTTCTCATAATTCCGAAGACTAGATATCTAAGAACAAGCTGTCCACAGGATTGGTTTCTTCTGAATACTCTTTCCCTATGTCTTTGCATAGGCTTCTCTCTGTGTCTGTCTGTGTCTGAATCTCTTCTTATAAGGACTCCTGTCATACTGGATTAGGGCTCACCCTAATAACTTCATTTTCACTTATCACCTCTTTAAAGACCCTATCTCAAATACAGTCACATTCTGAGACACTGAGGTTAAGACTTCAACATATGATTTGGGGACAAGGGACACAATTCAGTCCATAACATGTGTCCTCAGTTTTTCTTCCATGTAATTTAATGCATTCAATCCATATTGAGTTTTTATCATGCTTGATTCAAGAGATTCATGGACAAGTAAAACAGTTCCTGACTCCCAGAGAGCTCAGCTTCAGAGGGTAGACGGACATTTCTAATGCATAGTGAAGAGAGGGGAGAGAAAAGAGAGAGTCATGGGTTGGGGTTGGGTTGAAGATGGGAGAAGCCTCCTAGAGGAAGTGATGTTGGAGCTGGATTCTGAAGGCATGCATGCCAAAGCAGGGAAAGGGAGCGTTCTACACCCCAGAAGAGGGGAATGTAAAATACTATGATGGTGTGAAATGTGAGCACCAAAGAAACAATAGAGGCAGAGGTCACATCCTACAGTGCTGTGGGCCCAGGAGGAGGAACCTGGATTTATCCTGTAAGTGCTGAGGAGCTGCTGAAGGAAATGTTACGGGAAGATCCCCTTGGCTGCAAGGGAGGGATGAGCTGAAGAGGAAGCAAGACCAGAGGCAACTGCAGTAGCCTAGAGGAAAAGAGATGAGGGTTGAACCTCCTGTGGTGATGTGTGTGGTCAGAAGGGTTTAGAAGCCAGGGGGCAGATCAGCAGGACTGATGGTGTATTAGTCAGGGTTCTCTAGAGGGACAGAACTAATGGAATAGATATGGATACATAAAAGGGAGTTTATTAAATATTAACTCACACAATCACAGTGTCCCACAATAGGCTGTCTGCAGGCTAAGGAGCAAGGAGAGCCAGTCGGTTCCAAAACTGAAGAATCTGGAGTCCAGTGTTCAAGGGAAGGAAGCATCCAACACGGGAGAAAGATACAGGCTGGGAGGCTAGGCCAGTTGCTCTTTTCACATTTTCTGCCTGCTTATAGTCTAGCCACATTGGCAGCTGATTAGATTGTACCCACAATTAAGGGCTGGTTAAGGATGGGTCTGCCTTTCCCAGCCCACTGACTCAAATATTAATCTTCTTTGATAACACTCTCACAGACACACCCAGAATCAATACTTTGTATCCTTCAATCCAATCAAGTTGGCACTCAATATTAACCATCACAGTTGGAGTATGGAATCAAAAGGGAGAAGGGGGAACCTAGGTTGACTGCCCAATTTCTGTTCTGGAGAGCAGAAACCAACACCCTCGACAAGAAGAGGGTGGGGGGCATGTTTAGTTTTGCTCATGATAAAAACAAATAATTATATTAGGCACTATTCTAGATGTTTCCCACCTACTGGCACCCAGCATCCCTATAAGATGGATAATGCTGTCAGCCCTATTTTATAGATCAAGAAACAGGCCAAGAGTGTGGAGCTATATGACTGGCCCAAGGTCACACTACTAGTAAGTGGCTAAACTGGGATTAGAGCCCAGGCCATTTGGCTCCTGAATATGTGATTTGAGCTAAGATTCCTCTCTGCCCCTCTTGCTAAGCTCCAGAGCCTTGGAATATCCAGGTAGAGCACTTTCTGTCAAAATGAAAGTTTAAATAAGGCATAAACATTCTTTGAAGTAAAAAATAAGATGAGTGTACGAGCCAGAGGGATAAATGGAGACTGCAGAGAGAGTTCCAGCTGTGTGGAGGTGAAAACTGATGAGGCACAGTTAGTAGGTCCTGACAGAGGGGCTTTGGTCACCAATACAGGGAGCCCCAGATGGAAGGTGGAACCCATGTTCAGTTCCTGGGAAGTAGTTAGCAGCTTTCTTCTTCCAGACTGTATTTAGAGCCTGTATTAAACAGGAAAACCTTTCCTAAAAAGAGAATATAATTAGGCCTCTTTATAAACAAAGAAGTCTTTTGCATGTAAGGCTTTTTACTTTCCAAGTAAGTCTAACTTTATCTTCCCAACAAAGCAGTGAGGAGAAAATATGTGCCCTTTGCAGGTTTAGAATTCCCCTGACTCCGTGCCATGGGGATGAGGATGGGAAGGGAATGACTGCCAAACCTCCCACCAGGCCAGCGCTCAGTAGTTCCTCTCTGCCAAACAAATCACATGGAAATGCCTTGCCCTGGCCTCTAGGGTTCCCACATATGGCCATGAAGGGCTGCTCTGATCCAAGGGTCTTTTGCTGCTCCCTGTACATGCCCCACATGTAATTATAGTGATCTCTTGGAGTCATTGTGAGAATTAAGTCATTGAACATGCACCAAAAAAAAATGTAATGAAATGCTGGTATTTGGGAAGTCCTATCATTAGGATAGGCAGGTCTCATTTCGTTCTCTGCTGAGTGACCCCAGTGGATTTCTCTACACACAGGATGTAACAATTGTATCGGCGTGTGCACCTCCAGGTGGTGGCCGCAACCCTGTGACTCCCCGCTTCATCAGACACTTCAGCATGCTGTGCCTCCCAGTGCCCTCAGAGCACAGTCTGAAACAGATTTTTCAGGTGAGTGTTGATTTTAACTTAGGCAAAAGGGAGAAAAGAAAACATTTGTTCCAAGGTTCCCACAATCAAAGTGGTGCCTTGTGTTTCCAGGGAGTCCATCTATCCATCTTTTTCCTGAGCAGGAAGCAGGTAAATATGGACACCTGGAGAGTAGCTGGCAGGCATTTGCATCACCGCCTTCTGTGTCTGTTGGTCTCAGAGAGTTCTAGAAATGCAAAAAGATTGTGCAAACAAAACCCATACCTTTAGAGAAGGCTGCATCTTAGGTCCCAGCCACTTAGCACTCCACACGCAGTTCTTAGCAGATCTCATCACTATGCAATCCCTGCCTCTGTGCTCATCTAATACCTAACCACCAGCTCTTTGTGTCCACTTGCTACCAAACCTGACACCTGATATGCCAGGGAGCTCAAGCTCAACACACCTAAAACAGAACTCATCTCCTTGGCCACCACCACTAAGAACAATAACCTATATTTCATCCACCTGTACTAACTTCCCTAACCAGCTACTTTCTCATCCTTTCTATGGGAAAATAATAGTGCCTGCTCTACAAGTGCTCAACAGATTGTGAGGCAAATTATTTTGAGTAGAACGAAGAGAGAATATGAAGCAGCATGACTAAAGCCCCACATAACCAACCTGCAAAGTTTGCTTAGAGAAGAGAGACTGTGAGCTGTGTCTTGCGGGTGCTGGGAATTAACAGGGAGAAACAGAGCTTGGGAACAGGAAGTGCTGGGTGAATGCAACTGCAGAGGCAGGAAATGATAAGGTGGGCACAAAGGTAGAATAAGACAGTTTAGATGACTGTTCTGGAGAAGCTGATGACAGTGATGTGGACAGTAAGGCCCAAGGATATGGCAATTAAGTGAACCTCCACATTCACCAGTATCAGCTTCTTCTAGTGGAAGCCCTCTCTCAAGAGGGACAGAGCCCTCATTTATACAACCTTCAGTAAATGGAAAGGAGTTTTCTATTTGTATTGAAATAGCTTATATTTGTGGGAAATTATTTTCATAAATTGAACTAGTTCCAATAAACTGTTTAGGAGCTAATGCCAAAATTATTTATAAAAACTGCCACATTTTGAAAAACATTGGGAGAGTGCTTTAGAAAATATGAAAGGGGGTGGTCCAAGATGGCCGGGAAGGAACAGCTCTGGAGTGCAGTTCCCAGCAAGAATAAGGCAGAGAGTGAGTGACCACTGCATTTCCAAACGAGTTTTTACTGCCCACAGACCAGAAGATTCCTGGGTTTCCAGCATGGCTGTTTCAGGTGACGCAGCAGGTCTCTGCAAAAAAACTCACACAAATCTGGGCGGCCATTTCAACAGGTTCCTGGAATGCCTGTGAGACAGAGCCACCCATTTGACTGAAAACAAAGGGGGCCGAAACAGGGAGCCAGGTGATCTGGCTCGGCAGCTCTCACCCACACAAAGACCAGCAATCTGAAATGCTCTGGATTGAGAGTTTTGCAGAAAGTGCAGCTGGACCCGGGATACCAGCTCTGTGGGGGAAAGGGTGTCCACTGTTACTGAGGCAGTCCACCACCACCGAGGAAGTCTGCCATTACCAAAGCAGTCCAACATTACCAAGGGAGTCTGCCATAAACAAGACAATCCACCATTACTGAGGCAGTCAGCCATTACTGAGGCAGTCTGCATTCCTGATGCAGACCACCATTACCAAGGCAGTTCTAACTATACCTCTGTAAACAAAACCACAAGGAAGTCCACAGGAGCTGGGCAGAGCCCACGACAGTTCAGCAATGCCTCTGCTGGCAGATTGTGACTAGGCTACCTCCTTGCTGGGCAGGGCATCTCTGAAAAAAGGCAGCAGCACATCAGGAAGTTATAAATAAAGCCCCACCTTCCCAGGACAGAACACCTGGGAAAAAAAAGCAGTTATGAGTTCCGCTGCAGCAGACTTAAACGTACCTGCTCAGCAGCTTTGAATGGAACAACAGAGCTCCCAACTCAGCACATAAGCTCCTATAAGGGACATACTGTCTCCTCAAGCAGCTCCCTGGCCCCCATATATCCAGATAAACACCTCATAAAGTAGAGTTCCGGTTTACATCTGGCAGGTATCCTTCTAGGATGAAGATAACAGAAGAAGAAACTGGCAGCAACCCTTACTGTTCTGCAACTGCTGCAGGTGATCCCCAGGCAAGCAGGGCCTGGAGTGGACCTCCAGCAGAGGGGCCTAACTGTTAGAAGGAAAACTAAAAAACAGTAAGAAATAAGTTCAACATCAACAAAAAGGACATCCACTCAGAGACCCCACCTGAAAGTCACCAATACAAAGACCACAAGTAGACAGATCCACAAAGATGGGAAGAAATCAGTGCAAAAAGGATGAAAACACCGGAAACCAGAATGCCTCTCCTCCTACAAGGGATCACAACTCCTCACCAGCAAGGAAACAAAGCTGGATGGAGAATGAGTCTGATAAATTGACAGAAACAGGCTTCAGAAGGTGAATAATAACAAACTTCTCTGAGCTAAAAGAACATGTTCTAACCCAATGCAAAGAAACTAAGAATGTTGAAAAAAGATTTGACAAAATGCTAACGGGAATAAACAGCTTAGAGAATATAAATGAATTGATGGAGCTAAAAAACACAACACGAGAACTTTGTGAAGCATACACAAGTTTCAATAGCCGAATCAACCAAGCAGAAGAAAGGATATCCGAGATTGAAGATCAACTCAATAAAATAAAACAAGAAGGCAAGAATAGAGAAAAAAGAGTGAAAAGAAATGAACAAAGCCTCCAAGAAATACGAGATTATGTGAAAAGACCTAATCTACATTTGATAGGTGTACCTGAATGTGACGGAGAGAATGAATCCAAGCTGGAAAACACTCTTCAGGATATTATCCAGGACAACTTCCACAACCTAGCAAGGCAGGCTAACATTCAAGTCCAGGAAATACAGAGAATACCGCAAAGATATTCCTCAAGAAGAGCAACCCCAACATAATCATCAAATTTATCAGCATTGAAATGAAGGAAAAAATGCTAAGTGTAGGTAGAGACAAAGGTTGGGTTATCCACAAAGGGAAGCCCATCAGACTCACAGCGGATCTCTCAGCAGAAACCCTATAAGCCAGAAGAGAGTAGGAGCCAATATTCAACATCATTAAAGAAAAGAACTTTCAACCTAGAATTTCATATCCAGCCAAACCAAGCTTCATATGTGAAGGAGAAATAAAATCCTTTATGAACAAGCAATTGCTGAGAGATTTCGTCACCACAAGGCTTGCCTTACAAGAGCTCTTGAAAGAAGCACTAAACAGAAAGGAACAACCAGTACCAGCCACTCCAAAAATGTACCAAATGGTAAAGAACATTAACACAATGAAGAAACTGCATCAACTAATGGGCAAAACAACCAGCTAGCATCGAAATGGGAGGATCAAATTCAGACATAACAATACTAACCTTAAATGTAAATGGGCTAAATGCCCCAATCAAAAGACACAGACTGGCAAATTGGATAAAAAGTCAAAACCCCTCAGTGCGCTGTATCCAGGAAATCCATCTCACATGCAATGATGCACATAGGCTCAAAATAAAGGAATAGAGGAAGATTTACCAAGCAAATGGAGAGCAAAAAAAGGCAGGAATTGCAGTCCTAGTCTCTGATAAAATAGACTTTAAACCAACAAATATCAAAAGAGACAAAGGAGGAAATTACATAATGGTAAAAGGATCAATGCAACAAGAAGACCTAACGATCCTAAGTATATACACACCCAATAAGGAGCACCCAGATAGATAAAGCAAGCAAATGACCTACAAAGAGACTTAGACTTCCACACAGTAATAGTGGGAGACATTGACATTCCACTGTCATAATTAGACAGATCAACAAGACAGAAAATTAACAAGGATATCCAGGACTTGAACTCAGATCTGGACCAGGCAAATCTAATAGACATCTACAGAACTCTCCACCCCAAATCCACAGAATATACATTCTTCTTAGCACCACATTGCACTTACTCTAAAATTGACCACATTATTGAAAGTAAATCACTCCTCAGCATATGCAAAAGAATGAAAATCATAACAAACAGTCTCACAGACCACAATGCAATCAAACTAGAACTCAGGATTAAGAACTAACTCAGAACTGCACAACTTCATGGAAACTGAACAACTGGCTCTTGAATGTTGACTGAATAAGCAATGAAATGATGGCAGAAATAAAGATGTTCTTCAAAACCAACAAGAACAAAGACACAATATGCCAGAATCTCTGGGACACATTTAAAGTAGTGTCTAGAGGGGAATTTATAGCAATAAATGCCCACATGAGAAACAAGGAAAGATCTAAAACGGATACCCTATCATAAAAATGAAAGAGCTAGAGGAGCAAGATCAAAAAATCTCAAAAGCTAGCAGAAGACAAGAAATAACCAAGATCAGAGTAGAAATAAGGAGATAGTGACACAAAAAAACATTCAAAAAATCAATAAATCCAGGAGCTCTTTTTTTGAAAAAATCAACAAAATAGACCGCTAACAAGATTAATTAAAAAAGAAGAATCAGATAGATGCAGTAAAAAACGATAAAGGAGATATCGCCAATGATTCCAGAGAAATACAAACTACCATCAGAGATTACTACAAACAACTCTATGCACATAAACCAGTAAACCTGGAAGAAATGGATAAATTTCTGGACACTTGCATCCTCCCAAGCCTAAACCAGGAAGAAGCCGAAACCCTGAATAGGAAAATAACAAGGGCTGAAGTTGAGGCAGCAATTAATAGCCTACCAACCAAAAAAAAGCCCAGGTCTAGACGGGTTCACAGCCAAATTCTACCAGCTATACAAAGAGGAGCTGGTACCACTCATTCTGAAACTATTCCAAACAATCTAAAAACAGGAAATCCTTCCCCAAATCATTTTATGAGACCAACATCATCCTGATACCAAAACCCAGCAGAGACTCCACAAGAAAAGAAAACTTCAGGCCAATATCCATGATGAACGTAGATGCAAAAATCTTTAATAAAATACTGGCAGAGGAGAGATCCAAGATGGCCGACTAACAACAGCTCAGGAATGTAGCTCCCAGTGAAAGCGCAGAGAACGAGTGGACGCCGCACTTTCCGACGAGTTTTTGTTGCCCACAGACCGGGAGATTCCCGGCGGAGAAGCTACGCGGGTCGCCGGCGCGGCTCTTTTGGCTGGCGCGGCTGTTTTGCCGGCACCCAGCGCGGCGCTTCCCGGTGCGGAGTATACGGGACGGACGGGCTCAGCTGGTCCCATCCCCACAAGGAAAACAGCAATTGGAAGCGCTGAGGACGGAGAGTTTCACAGCAGGCGCAGCGAACCCGGGAAGAGGGGAACCGGCGTCCGCCAAAGGAAAACTAAGAAACAGAAAAACTTCATCACCGGGCGGAGAG